>JBBPBX010010573.1:0-18520 GCA_038048925.1 Garcialebias charrua
CAGAAGTTCCAGTGGGGCGGCACCCTAGCGCCCCCCTATTGGCCGGCCGCCCCTGGTCTATGGACTTACATGTTGAATCAATGACAGCAAAGTCCCCAAATCATCAACAACCCACCACCACCCAACAAAGTTAAGTCAGGTCCTCTGGACAGTTTCCTTTTGTTGAAACATTTAGTCTTTCATCCAAAAGGCTTCATCAGTCACATGAGTCACAACAAACTCAGTCTTAATAAATAGCACCTTCTCAGAGTGGGTCAATCCCCGCCAACTCATAAGTGAGTGTGGATTACAGAAACCAACTGAGCACCATCAAACTTGTTGACCCATATCAGAAGGTGCTATTTAGAAGACTGAGTTTGTTTGTGGCTCCTCGGACTGATGAAGTCTTTTGGATGAAAAACGCAACGTTTCAACAAAAAGAATCCGTCCAGAGGACCTGACTTGACTTTGTTGGATTTTTGTACCTGGATTATTGAGCATGGCTCTGAAATCCACCACCATTCTTGACAGTTGCTATGATGTCCTGGGTCAGCGGCTTTGGATGTTATCAGTCCATTAAATGGCCGTTATTAGTTGTTACCATCCCCATATGTAGCGGTGAAACTGTCCCACGTACATGTACCTCTTAGTAGGTTTAAAGGTACGTTATTATCGTTTTTTTCGCTGATAATAGGCAGCGTCTCACTGGGGTAAACCAGGAAGTGTCTTTTTTCAGCTTATGTAACCGTTTTCCTAAACCTAACTTACACCTGACCCAGAGGACCAACCCTTAACTTAACCCCGTTACCCTTGTGCCTAAACCTAACCAAGACCATAAACTTAACGCCAGACCTTTTACTCTAAACCTAAACACGTAGCTAAAAATGGAGGCTATTATCATCGCTACCAAAGCTAACAAGTACTTTTAAACCTAGTAGGAGGTACAGGAGGGGCAGTCTGACCACTACATATGGGGATGATAACAACTAATACAGGTAGTCCCCGATTTACGAGCACATCGACATACGAGGTTCCGGACTTACGAGCAGACTAACGAACAGTAAAGTTGTACAGAACATACATAAAATACAGCCCTGGTATGTGTTTTTAGATGAAAGTGTGTTAGCTAACAGTTTGTAAACAAAGTTCTGAGCATGTTTATGAACCAGTATGTACGTTTGTGTTGAAAAACGGGTGTTCGTAGTAGCGCTAGCATACATTTTCCGACTTACGGCAGAAAATCCGGACTTACAAGCGACACGTGTTTCGGGTTCCGACATACGAGATTTCGTGTTACGAGCACCTCGCAGGAACGGAACTCGCTCGTAAGTCGGGGACTACCTGTAATGGCCATTTAATGGCTGATAACGTTCGAAGTGGGTGACTGGGTTTGGTTTTCACTAAAGATGGTTCTAGACATTATGGTCAGAAATCTCTTCTCTGGTCTCATCTGTCCAATTGACATTGTTCTAGAAGACGTGTTTCATTCAGATGAAACTCTGCTGTTTTCCTTTTCAAATGACATCATCTTCTGCTACCCTACCAAACAAACCACACTCATCTTTTTTCTAACTGTCCTGTCACGAGTCTTATCCTTTAACCTGCTAACTGATGACTGTAAAGATGGAGCGCATAGGGTTTGGGCAATTACTCAGAGAAGTGCCACCTAAATTACATGATATAATTATGTATAACAATTAGGGATGCACCAATCCACATTTTGTACTTCCGATCCGATACCGATATTTAAATCTGGGTATCGACCGATACCGATACTTTCCCGATCCAATACCGTTCTGGTATAAGAGGTTGTAATAATGAATTTTTTGAACTGCGACTATTGTGTGACTACTGTCTTAACATTGTGTGAGTTAAACCCAAGAAGACACTCTGGGCCTCACAACAGGAAACACATAAACTTTAACAGCACACAAGAGGTAAGTCTATATCACAGACGTCCTTCTCACTCATGATGCAACTGGAAAACTAAAATACCACTAAGCATTATGGGAAAGACAACACATTCCACTCTCCTTAACCACTACGGGAGTGGATTTTGTTGTCTTTCCCATAATGCTAATTTTAGTCTAAAATACCACTAAGCATGATGGGAAAGACAACAAAATCCACTCCCGTAGTGGTTAAGGGGAGTGGACTGTGTTGTCTTTCCCTTAATGCTTAGCGTTTTTTAAGTTTTCCAGCTGCACCATGAGTGAGAAGGACGTCTGTGATATAGACCTGCCTCTTGTGTGCTGTTAAAGTTTGGGTGTTTCCTGTTGTGAGGCCCAGAGTGTTTTCATTGGTTTAAACTCACACAATGTTAAGATGGTAGTCACAGAATCTGGTGGAACCCATTTGCTCTTTGAAGCCGGATCGGAAATATCGGCAGGTTGGATCGGAAAATCCGATACTTATATTATGCTGGTATCGGAAGCCGATACCGATACTGGATCGGATTGGCCCCATCCCTAATAACAATTTTAAAACCTGGTAAAGACCAGATTTTTTTTTATTATGTTCTCATATGCAAAGTTGAACCACAAAACTTTGTTTTGAAGTTTAGTGAAAAAAGAAAACTTTGACTAGAATATGAGGCGAAGAATCACAACGCCTCAGCAAACAAAACTCTTGTGCTCACGAGTCCCATCCTGGGAAAAATGAAAAACATGCACAGTCCACGTCCATCAGCATAAATCTAAAGACTCAGAGTTCCGCAATTCTTCAGTTGACCTCAACGTTTCCGACTTGATTAGATTTTGTGACTTCTTTTAGTGTTCATCCAACTTCTAAAAAAAGCACCTAGCTTATTATTTGGCAACTTACAGAAAAATGTTTTGGACAGTCGGCAGTTCTCTGTTGCTCTCACGACTCAGTACCTCAGCATCAGATAAATGCAGCTGATTACAAGAAAAAATCTGGTGCTCAAGGAAAATCACAATGGTTCAGTTTTCAGAGCTGTGGGTTCTGGAGTCAGTAGGAGAGCTGACCCAAATGGTTCCAGGCGAAGGAGGTGTACGTCTGAACAATGGCAGGAGACAGGCATGGAGACACAGGAGAGCTCGACGTCCACAGAGGAGAATCCAGGGGACAGGAGGACATCAGGGATGGTTTAATGAAGACACGGAGAAAATAGTACAAAGTCATTAATATTCAGTTTAAAACATGAGTAAAAGGTTAGAACAGAACTACCATTAGCAGGCTGTTGGGAGCTAGTTGTAGTCCCAAAATTGCAAGAAAATACAGGTAGTCTTCGGGTTACGACGGTCTCGAGTTACGACGTTTTGTGGTTACGACGCATTTCCCGTTAAAAAATAATTATTTTGAAAAGCCGAGTTACGCAGTTTTACGTTGTAAACGGAATGCGGAATACGGCGGATGGACCGGTTTTACGTCGTAAACGTAGCGGCGGAGGAATACTGCATTGGACTCTCTAAAAAAGCTAAGTCTTGTCCTCTGGACTAGCCTGGTTAAAAACAGACCCTTGTCCTTCACTTCACTTCACTTTGGACTAGGGTCTGGGACTTCTCCCATAGACAAGGATTTCTCCGGTAGATTTTTGACCGGACCAATCAGAGAACAGAAGGCGGAGTTTTGTTAGTTTAGCCTGGCGAGGTCCAGGCTATTCAGATAAATAGCTCAGAAACCACTCGGTGGATATTTTTTCTGCTACCAGTGTGTAATTATATGGCTCTAATTTACTGACTGTTGGCCTGGATGAAACATTTGAGATAAAATTCGATTTTTTATAATTTATTTTCGTAGCGCACCCGAGGCTGTTTGGAAAATGTCAAACCGAAACAATTTAAATCCAGCAGATTTGACCATTTCGTGAATTGATTTAGGAACTGTTAAGCTCAGGAACACTTCTGATATAACGTCAGCTAAGAAATATATTTTTTCTCAGCAAAGAAATAATAGTTTTTTACCTTTTTTTCTTGAAAATTCCTTCGTGGCGGCAGCCATTTTAACTGACGACGTCAGTCGACGTCGTTCAAAACTCCGCCTTCTGTTCTCTGATTGGTCCGGTAATCCGCCTTCTGTTCTCTGATTGGTCCGGTCAAAAATCTACCGGAGAAATCCTTGTCTATGGGAGAAGTCCCAGACCCTAGTACGAAGCGAAGTGAAGGACAAGGGTCTGGTTTTGACCAGGCTACCTCTGGACATTAAAAAAACAAAACTGTACTGTGAACGCGGTTTTACGTCGTAAGCAGAATGCGGAATACGGTACATTGACCGGTTTTACGTCGTAAACGTAAAGCAGCGGCGGATGTACTTTATGAGGTGGAGCGGCAGAAAATATTGTACTGTACGCGGTGCGGTGGTGGAAATATTGTACTGTACCTGGTGCAGCGGCGGAGGAATACTGTACTGTATTGTGAATGCGGTTTTACGTCGTAAACGGAAAACGGAATACAGGTACAGCGGATGGACCGAGGAGAACGGCGTCAACAGCATCCTGGTAGGCCATTAACTCTTTTTTTCCCTTCATTATGACTCCCAAACGTATGAGTTTTTTGATAATTATGTAGGGTACTGTGTTAGGATAGGCTAAGTGCTTGGTAATACAGTACTCTACAGTTATTTGGTGCAGTATGTACGTATATTCCGACTTACGTCGAAAATCAATTTACGACGCCACGTAGGAACGGATCTACGTCGTAAGTCGAGGACTACCGCTAAATTTAACTTGGAATCGCAAGTTTGCACAAACTTATGGCAAAATATTGGTTAAAATTTGCCAGGAATTTGCGTATACAGGTGGTCTCCGACTTACGAGCGAGTTCCGTTACTACTAGTATCTCGTAAGATGAAAATCTCGCACGTCGGAACCCGAAACACGTGTTCTCGTAAGTCCGGATTTTCGGTTGTAAGTCGGAACATTTATGCTAGCGCTACTATGAACACTCGTTTTTCATCACAAATGTTCATACTAGTTCATAAACATGCTCAGAAACTTGTTTCCAAACGGTTAGCTAACACACTTTCATCTAAAAACATATAAAAGTGCTGTATTTTTTGTATGTTCTTTACAAATTTACTGCTCGTTCGCCAGCTCGTAAGTCCGGAACCTCGTAAGTAAGAGCGCTCGTAAGTCAGGGACTACCTGTATATCGACAAAAATTTACGCTAGAAATACAGAAACTGAATTGAGAAGCATTCCAACATGTTCAAGAAGAGCCCCTTTTCTTTTTCTAATTTTCGTATCTAAATTAAACCAAAGACCAACAACATAAAGTTTTGACTACGGAGTTCTTTGTGTTTTAAGGCCCGTCTTGAGATGAGACGTCCAACTGTCGTTTTGCAGGCAAGTTTCTTTTGCGAGCTTTTTATTTAGACCCTTTAATGTAAGAATGTCAAATGGCACAGGGTGAAAACTGAGTCAAGGATGATCCCAAATGAGTTCAAGGTCATGGGGGTCAAAGGTGTAGGTCACAGCTGACCTCTTTGTTAAAAACTTCTCTTAGTGCCAGCTTGACATCTATCATAGAAATCTCAAACCCTTTGTCCCCTAAGTTGTCCCTATCTGTCCATCCATAAGACAGGACACAGCAAGGTGTCCTTGTAACTCCTCAAATGTTTAGGATAGAAAATGTCATCAGACTATGGTTTTACACTGGATCCTGTTTTTATTACTCTAACACCACTCCCACCGACATCTTGAGTGGTTCTCATGAAATCTACTACCCTGATAAAACGTTAAGTCATCAACAGGTTAGTTCTTCAAATTGAAAGCCTAAGTTTCATGTTCTTACAGTCTCTGATTCAGCTGTTTGTAGGTTTACAACATGGTCAACGTCGTTATCAGTCAAGTTGACCTTTCACCCCACCACAATCATGTACAGTATATACCTAATGGACACATTTAGGGGTGTTGTGAAGGAATTTGATTACTCTGATATTTTAGTGACAGATGTATTGTGGACCATCACTGTTCAAGGTGCTAGTTTCTTTATTGTCATTGAAATTGTGTTCACAGGGTCCCAGTTACATCAAACAATCCAACAATATTAAACATACGAAGTGTAAAAGGAAAGAATAAATAAGGATCTAAGATAAACACTTAGATATAAGCTAATCATTAATAGTGCAAAGCAATACACCGAACAGCAGCACGAAAAAGCATGATGTCTTGTTGGTAAATGTTGCAGTAGAAGTACCGTGGCCACGCTTACTGGCAATCAGGAGTTGATCAATCACAATGTCCTTCTCGTGGTACGAAAACACCAAGTGGGTGAAACATTGATCCCCAAACAAAACAGGACTTATTGCTTTAGAGAAAACTTTGTTTGCAAGACTTTTATGACCTTAATGTGCTTCTTCTATAGCCACCCGTTTGTTCATTCAACCTTTATTTATACAGGTTAGTCTCATTGAGCCGCGAGGACTCATTTACAAGAGACTTGTTCCAGACAGAACATATAAAGTACAGTACAGTTGTTGCCTTGGCGATGTGTTTTGGGCCATTCTTATAATGGAAGACCTATCCACAACTCCTCTTTAGTGTTTTGACGACAGCAGTAAGGTTATTTCCAAGGATTTTAAAGTGTATGGCGCTGTCCATTCTCATCTTGTACCCTTGGCGAAAAAGACCTAACTCTAAATGTTTCCAACTCTGCGCTTGGCTGTGAGGATCATGTTCTTTGGGTCATAATCAGCATTTGGGTTTATATCTTCAAAATGAAAATCAGATCCCCTCCACAAGTCCCTAAATGTGTTCCATAGTAGAGCAGTTGTATAATGATCATGAGAATTTCTAAAACCATTTGGTCTGAAAATGCCCAATCAGCATTTCAAAGCAGACCCTTGAAGTTAATACTTCTCAGTGCAGGTGGTAGTAAATGTATCTGCTGTGAGATCTATATAAAAGTCATACCGGTTTGAGCTACTGTTTCTCCTTAAGGAGTCGATTACCCTTTTGCAGAAGTCATTTTCGTGTTGAGTTAATAAAATCATCCTTGGAAGGTTGATTGATCCTCACCCTTGCCACGCTTCCAGCGCCAATAAGCACATACCGATCAAAGACGAGTGAACGTGTTACTTTTGGCTTCACGTTCTTCACTTTGATGTGGCGATACTATAGGAGCCTGCTAAAAGACCAAATATGTAGACAAATGCACCTCACTTTAGTCCGGTTTCATGTTCTTTGCAAACATTTTTCCAGCAACGGTACAGACGACTGCGACGGGGTAATGGAACTCGGCTGTCGGCTGATTGCACCAACAGCCGATTGGAGTCCCGCCGCTCCCGAAATGGATTTCGTATAAAAACAACAGTCGTTCCATTAAACGTATCAGCGCTTTAATCCTCGGGATCGAAAATAGCCAGACCTGCAGATTCAGAACCGTGTGTGTAGCTGTGCGAGGAGTTCCAGTTTTCATCAAAGGGGAAAGCAATAGCGGAAAGAAGGATGAAATGAAGCATGTGCCAGATGAATTAGTTAGGAATATATCATGGAAAATGACTTCTTTACAAAGCGTGGGTCATGTACCTGTGTTGGATTTTAAAAGCTCATATGAGTTATCATGCTATCATTCCCCTCTGTCAGTGCCTTATTATTTGGAGGATCAGTGACGCTCGTATTACATTTCACTTCGTGCTCGGTTGGGCAACCTTCGAGCGCAGCCCCGCTGGGCCCTCTCTCATAACCAAAGGAGTTTCAGGACTCCATAAGTTTTCCTGGGGAAAGGAAAGAAGAAAAAAAGCCACAAGACTGATTTAGCTGTAATTTCATCCTGCGTCTTTATAGAAGCCAGACCCCTGCGCCGGCAGATACAACGCGAACCGCGGACATGACAGCCGTCCTTAAGTTACGGCGCTACAACCGGAGAGATGAACCATCGTAGGGCCGCGCGCGATCGGGTTAGAGGGAAAACAAGCTGTGAAAACACGTCATCTCCACAAAGGTTAAGCGAAACAGTCAAAGGACAGTAAGTACTCCAACGAGGAGCCGGTAGTCTTTAAATGCCAACGTCTGGATCCAAAAGGTTGCCCGGAGGTGTGCGGGAACAAGGATTGTGAACTGCCTCTTGCAACGTGACGCATTTACGCTGCCAGAGTCTTCAGATCTGGAGAGGCTCTTCCGCCGCATCCTTGTTTACCACCGGCGAGAGATAATTCATATTCTCCGTGTGGCAGGAGTCACCTGATCGTAGCGCCGTACGAGGAATTGGGGCCACGATCACAGCGGGACTCTAATGACATATCAGTCTGCGGCGGCAGCGAGGCTACTTGTATACCTCGCGGCTGGATGGGTCAATTTAGATCACGTTTGGAGGATAAATTAATCAGGGAGCTGTGGGAGAGCATTTCAATTAAGGGGGAACCTGGATTTAATTGTCCTTGTCATGGATTATATGAACTTGTGTTAATATTGTGTCAAATAAATTCCTTATACTTCTATGCTTTTTTCCCCCTTATGGACAGAAACATCTCAGTGGGAGCCAAATCCTTTCTCTCTCTGCTGTTTCTTATTTGAATGCATGGCTCTGTGCACAATAAATGTTTCATATCATGCAAAGCCGCCCCCCACCCCCCTAAAAACAGGAATCCCACCTCACGTTCGGCTGTTCTGTGCCGCAGCATGAGGAGCGGTGCGTCGGCTTATCCCAAATGCAGATGTCAGAGCAGGCTTTCTGCTTATCTGATCCGACGTGTAACATGGCAGACGTATCGGGGCATGAGGCAGGAAATTAATACGACCCCCAACCCCCTTTTTATTTTAGTTGAGAGGTTTTTCTCAACATTGCCTTTTGTTGCATTTGTGGTCAAACTCAATGTGGTTTTTCAAAATACAGGTGGTCCCCGACTTACGAACGAGTTCCGTTCCTACGGCCGTTAGTAACACGAAAATCGCCATAAGTCGGTATACACACACGAGCCGCCACTTATACACGTACATGTATGGTACTGTAGTTACCAAGCACTTCGCCTATCCTAACACAGTACCCTACATAATTATCAAAAAACACATACATTACACTTTTAACCATAATAAAAATATAATTTCTTACTTTGAGCTGGTCAAGCCTGTCTCTGTCTGTTAGCATGTTAGCTTGTTGCACATCCGAGCTCCGCAACTTCGTGCTGCTTCACGCGGTCCTAACTTTTTACAGGAAGGACTGTTAGCTTCTTAACTCCATACATTTGGAGCCATCATGAAAGGAAAAAGAGTGAATAAACCGTTTCTCCACGGTGTCCATCCAAAAAGGCTGCGCGGCGTTAGCATGTTAGCTCGTTGCTCCTCCGGTGCAGCCCGCTGTCTGCTGCTTCACGCGGCCCATGGCATCGTTTTCCTTCATCCATCCGTCCCTCCGCAAAACCGCCGTTCAACTCCCAGCTCTGATCGGACACGGTCCGCCCGAAGCCAGCTGGCTGGAGCTAACCGAAGCTAACCGCAAAATGGCGGACACTGCCGAAAACATAGCTCGGTGTCCAGGGTTAGCGATCGGCGGCTGCTACTCCGGGCCTGAGACGTCCACAGAGTTCACCAAGCGTTTCCAGCTCATTTATCCGTATGAGGCCGGAGCTAACCGAAGCTAACCGCAAAATGGCGGACACGGCGGCAGTGCCGAAAACTGGCGGAAACTGCCGGAAACTGCGCAAATAGGCTTAAAAATAATAATAATAATAATAATAATAATAATAATAATAATAATAATAATAATTATGCTTTATTTATAAAGCCATTTAAAACAACCACAGCTGCAACAAAGTGCTGTACACATAAAATCAAGAACATTTAAACACATTTAAAAAAATAATAATAATAATTTATATGATGCGTTCGTAAAGTCGGATCGCCGTAAGTCGAGGCCGTCGTAAGTCGGGGACCACCTGTACCGGTCCAGTTTCGGTTTAGTCCGCTATACGTGTGATCAGGAGAATTTTTTTTTATGTTGGCGGGCGATAATGCCATCGCCTTTGTGTAGACTCGTGTCTGTCTATTAGCAAAATAACTCATGAACCAGTGGACGGATTTGAATCAAGCTCCGATTAGCCGGCTTCAAGGTGGCTGCTCCAGCTAATTAGCTTTAGCAAACACAAAAAGGTGATGACTCTATCAGTTTTACACGTATCGAGCTAATATTTGCTGAGGTAGTAGCTGAGAGTCATCCCCAACACATACAATGAGGGCTAACAGGTCATGCGACATATTGGTTTAAAATCTTGACGTAAATCTTTCGAGGAATGCTAATTTGTTTTGGTGAGTTGGATGACACAAACAGTTGCTAATAAATCTGTTTTCAGACTGAGGCTAAGCTAAGGGACAAATTGAGGCAAATAATTAAAATTTTAATTGTAAACTTAGCAGCTACTGTATTTGTTTGTAGTGTGGATTATAGCTGTCGTTTCTAAACCGGAGCCCGGCCCCGCCCGACACGGATTAGAGACGGGACGGGCCATAATAATGTGTGGGCCCGGTCAGTGTCAGGATTTTGGTTGTGTCGCAGGATGATCCAAATATATGGCAACATGACTTGCCATACTATCACCAGCCGCATGCGGCCGTTTGACCACGTGCTGGCCAACCTTGAAAGAGTTAAAGACCGTGTAAAGTGAAATTAAATTTGTGTTTTTATTTTGTCACACGGCATAAATATGTGTTATTAATCACCCATATAAATCTGACTGATTAAAAACATTGATTTCCTTATAAAATTAAGTCTCAAAAATCATGAAAATACATGATTTTGCCTTGCTCTAGAACGCTGGGGGCGTGTCGCACATGGGCGTTGTTTCAGCGCAGTCCTGCGCCATGTCCAGCCCCCTTCAGAGCTGAGCTGTGTGGGGAGGCATAAGGCGGAAGCAGAGATCCACCTGCTCTGTTTTTATCTGAGTTCTGGCTTCCAGCAGCTCCTTTTTCCAAGAGTTACGCTGTTTTTAGTGCACAAACAACTCTGGTTATGTTTTTAAAGTTGAGGACACATAACTCCGCTGTTATAATCAGCGCTATTTTTAGAAGATGAGCGGACTCGCGGTCCGAACCGGTCACATCGCATGCGGGGTCTGATCGCCACACACACACACACACTCGCACACACACACACACACACACACACACTCGCCACACACACACACACACCGCGCGCGCGCACATCGCATGCGGGGTCTGATCGCCTCTCACACACGCGCGCGCGCGACCCGGTCACATGCATGCGGGGTCTGATCGCCACACACCGCGCGCGCGCGCGGGGGGGGGGGCGGAGGTGCGCGGAGGTGCAGGTGGCATGTGGTCGCTCCAGCAGCACGCCAGTACTGGAGGGAGACGGTCGGTAGCGAGTGAACGGCTCCACCGAAGAACGCATTTATACGGCTGGAGCTGCAGGGGGTGGGGCTTGTGACCGCGTGACGAAACGCGGTCACATTTAAACCACGCCTAAAAAATCCTGAAAGAGAAATGTGTTTATACACAGTTTGATCTATAACTCCAAAATTAATTGAGCTACAATTTTGAGACTTTTTACTCATTTACAAGATTACAATTACGACATTTATAATGTTTATTGAAGAAAATGTTGAAATTCACTTTACACGGTCTTTAAAAAGTTCAGTTAATCTTAAAATGAATTACTGCCAACGATACGTCAGCCCAAACGGACGTTCGTTCAGCCGCTGCACTCAGCGGACGCACTCGGCCTATGATCCAAACAGGTGAGATCACAAAATATCCAACAGGTCAAAGCAGGGTCCGTGTCCGAATAATGCAGAATGCAGCCAGAAGCAGGGATTTCATGCGCTTTGACGGCCATGACGGCCCCATCAGCTCTGATCTTCTGCATCCTTTACTCAGCCTGACTGAAGCTTCCTAATGCATCAAGTTGAGCATCTTAGGTAAGCTAGCAGCTAGCTGTAGCACAGCACAGCTAAAACACATGGAGCTGCATGTTGAACTCTCATTGACTCACATCGCAATGTGATTAACGGCTAATTTGCATCACACGTAGGCGCTTAGTTGTGACGGTTTTTGCTGCATGCGTATGAATCCTAAGGGGTGAGTTAGTTGTCATTGTCTCAAGCTACGTATTGTTTCAGCCACAGTGCACTGTTGTACAACTCAAGTTCAGAACCTTTTCACTGAATTTCACTTCAACACTTTGTGTTTTGTTGCCAGTTTTGTTGTCAGGGCACTCTTGTAAATGAGTATCTCCAGTTAAAATAAAATAAATAATAATAATAAAAACATTTAAACTACGACTTCAGGTTTTTGGTTAGCCTGTTCGCGTAGCTTTGTGTGTTTTTTAAAAGCCTAGGAAAACATCCATGTAATTGCAAATCAAAAATTATTTAAAAAAAAGTTTGAATCAATTTAACTAAAATTTTCTGTAAGATTAAGACCTTGTTTACATTACGCCGATTTTGAGTAAAACCGTAACTTTTCTGCTGCGGTTCAGCCATTTGTGTACACCAAAAAAAGTTCTAATTTTCTCTGAAACCAAAGGTTTATGAATCTGGTCTTGCGATCTTGTGTGTACACACTACGGGCGTATGCAGTCAATAGTTTTTCTACGTGAGTAGTTAACAGTAACAATGGTGGAGAGGAGAGTGCTGTTTGTCCTGCTCACCCATTCCAACATGTAGGAGCAACTCAACCTCATCCTCGGTCCAAACCAACGTTTATGCATTCATTTTTGATGTACAGTAGACCCTCGCTACTTCGAGGTTCGACTTTCAGACTGACTCTTTCTCGTTTTTTTCTGGATTCTTCACTCTGCGCTGGATTCTTCACTCTGCGCTGCCTTGGACAAGCAAAAAATATTTTAAAAAAAAAATACCTTTACAACTGTTACCCGCTTGAATATCAAAAAACATTTGGGTTTTCTTGAATTCCCTGTTCAATTCCAGTCCAGAGAAACACGAATCTGGAAAACTACAAACACTAATTAAATCCCTCAGCAATGTGTGGCATGAGGTGGATGCTCCTCATGCAGCACATACTACTGTATATTTTTAAGGATGCACGATATTGGATATTTTTTTGGCGATACCCTATATCCGATATGTTAAAACTTATTTGGCCGATACCAATACCGATATTTTTGTCCTAGACCTACGTACAGAGCTTTCTCTGCTGTGGAATTAAAATACTTTATTCTGTGTGGTCTTTGTTTAATTGGCCTGCTACTGAATGCAGATGCCAATAAAGGGGCTGGAAATGATGTAACACCATATAAATATATACAGGTGGTCCCCAACATACGAACAAGTTCCGTTCCTACGCACCGTTCGTAACTCGAAAATTTTTAAGTCGGAACGCGTTACACATGGCGTTCGTAAGTCCGAATTTTTGGTCGTAAGTCGGAAAATGTATGCTAACACTGCGCCACACACCTGTTTATCAACATGAGACTGAACAAGCGTACATACTGGTTCATAATCATGCACAGAACTTTATTTACAAACGGTTAGCTAACACACTTTCATCTAAAAACACATACAGTGCTGTCTTTACTGTACAACAGTACTGTTCGTAAGCGTGTTGGTAAGTCCGGAACGTCGTAAGTCAAGGCCGTCGTAAGTCGGGGACCACCTGTAATATATATTTAAAAAATCAGAATCAAAAAAAGCGTTCAATACAGAAACAACTGGACTTTAAAAAATCAGCGTCTTTTATATCGGTGAGTTATTTTTATGGAATGGGCGATGCCCAATATTTAACTGTATCGCTAATATCGTCCGATACCGATACCACGTCGATAATATCGTGCATCCCTATATATTTTGGGTCAAAATACAATTTTAAACCCACCCCATGACAGTTTGTCATTATTTATCTGGCAACCCGGCCTTGCATTGAAACTACAGCAACATTTATGTAGATGGGTGATTTTTTTGTGATGAACTGATGAATTCCTTTGGATGTGGCAACATTGGACATTGGGCTGATAAAGTCCTTTGGATGTGGCAACATTGGACATTGGACTGATGAAGTCCTTTGGATGTGGCAACATTAGACTCATGAAGTCCTTTGGATGTAGCAACAGTGGACATTGGACTGATAAAGTCCTTTGGATGGAGCAACATTGGACATTGGACTGATGAAGCCCTTTGGATATGGCAACATTGGACATTGGACTAATGAAGTCCTTTGGATGGGGCAACATTAGACTCATGAAGTCCTTTGGATGTAGCAACAGTGGACATTGGGCTGATGAAGTCCTTTGGATATGGCAACATTGGACATTGGGCTGATGAAGTCCTTTGGATATGGCAACAGTGGACATTGGGCTGATGAAGTCCTTTGGATGTGGCAACATTGGACATTGGACTGATGAAGTCCTTTGGATGTGGCAACGTTAGACTCATGAAGATATTTGGATGTAGCAACAGTGGACATTGGACTGATAAAGTCCTTTGGATGGAGCAACATTGCTGTCACAAAGACCACTGAAAAAACACAATTTCCAAATATAGCTCTCGTATGAAAGGGCCTAAGGAAAGGTACTGTATATGTTTTAAGTTTTATCCCATTGTTCATTGTGAGACAGCAAATTGGAACAACGCTCATGTTGAGAACTTCTGTTGTTGAGACTCTTCTTGCTTTGTAGATCCAATGCAGACGCAAAGATCTGAGGAACGCCGAGGCCGGGCGAGGCCATCTTGGGAGGTTTTCGCTAAAAGAGACGTTGAACGTTACACAACTCAGTGAGAAACAAGAGGTAAACGGAGGCAGAGCTGGTTAGCGGCTGTGGACGCGAACTCTGGCTGAACCCCCGGTCCTCTGGCGGTCTCCGCCGCCGTCTCAACGGGACGAGGCGTTCGGGTACGACTCGGAGAGGTTTGACATCAAACCGACACCGCGACATGATATCTTATTTTCCCGAGCTGCGCCGACGCAAACCCCGTCTCTCCGGCTTGTTGTCTCATGCAGAAAAGGGAGGAGACGTCGAAAACTCGCCAGATGTTCGTGAAGTTCCTTCGCTTTTGATTCACGCAACGTTCCGGCCGAGGATGAAGACGTTCCTCTTGTCAGAACTCTTAGTTTTTGATTGGGGGGAGGAAGAAGAAAAAAAAAACGATCCTTGACCTTCAAGTGCCTTCAAATTAAGCTGAAAGCAGACGACCGCATGTGCATGCAATTGTATCTGTCAATCCCTGCGTGAATATAAGACATGTGGACAGGCCCTGACAGTGTGTTTATGATTCACTGTGCGCGAGAGGGAAAGAGGTTGAAAGAGAAAGATTGTGTTGCAGCTTTAGATCACCGCTGACAACGTCATTTGCCATCCGAAGAGATAAAGCTCGTGTTTAAAATATACATTACACCTAAACGGCGGTAACGGCCGAGAGGTGCGCGCCGCCTTCATCGCTCGGCGTCCTGACAAGAGACGCACGGCGGACGCGTATTTTATTTGGTCTCGTGTTAATTTGAAGGTGACTCGCCAGAGCGCTATCCAGTCGTCCTGATCCGGTGCCAGCGTGTCACCTCGGTGCAGCTGCGCCTTCGTGCTCCGCTGACAGGAGCTTCAGCAATTAAAGCTGAACAAATAAATGGCTATCGCATGACGCGGGGAGGCGGAACTGGTCCACTTGGAGCACATCAATCAGAGCCAACGTGTGTTTAGATAATAAAAGGACGGCGGCAGGGCACGTTTCCATACGCCTGACGATGACCGGTTCAAGTGCGACGTCTTTAAGTGTCCTCTCAGGGCCGTGGAGCATCTGGAAGGTGAATGTATCGATGTTCATGCTCAACAATCCAGGTACAAAATCCAACAAAGTTCAGTCAAGTCAACTGGATGGTTTCGTTTTTTTAAGGTTTCGTCCTTCATCCAAAGGACTTCATCAGCCCGAGGAGCCACAGACAAACTGATTCCTGCAAGCAGCACACCTACATAGTGGACCAACCAGTTTGCTGGTGATAAGATGGTTTCTGGAGTTCACCGTCTCCCCCACGACTCCTCTGAGGCAGCCATAGAGGTTCAAAACATCTGGACTGATGAAGTTCTTTGGATGTGGCAACATTGGACTGATGAAGTCCTTTGGATGTGGCAACATTGGATATCGGGCTGATGAAGTCCTTTGGATGTGGCAACATTGGACATTGGGCTGATGAAGTTCTTTGGATGTGTCAACATTGGACATTGGGTTGATGAAGTCCTTTGGATGTGGCAACATTGGACTGATGAAGTCCTTTGGATGTGGCAACATTGGACTGATGAAGTCCTTTGGATGTGGCAACATTGGACTGATAAAGTCCTTTGGATGTGGCAACATTGGACATTGGGCTGATGAAGTCCTTTGGATGTGGCAACATTGGACATTGGGCTGATGAAGTTCTTTGGATGCATCAACATTGGACATTGGGTTGATGAAGTCCTTTGGATGTGGCAACATTGGATTGATGAAGTCCTTTGGATGTGGCAACATTGGACTGATGAAGTCCTTTGGATATGGTAACATTGGACTGATAAAGTCCTTTGGATGTGGCAACATTGGACATTAGGCTGATGAAGTCCTTTGGATGTGCCAACATTGGACATTGGGCTGATGAAATCCTTTGGATGCATCAACATTGGACATTGGGCTGATGAAGTCCTTTGGATGTGGCAACATTGGAGTGGCAACATTGGACTGATAAAGTCCTTTGGATGTAGCAACAGTGGACATTGGACTGATGAAGTCCCTTGGATGTAGCAACATTGGACTGATGAAGTCCTTTGGATGTGGCAACATTGAACATTAGACTGATGGGGTCCTTTGGATGTGGCAACACTAGACAGATGAAGTCTTTTGGATGTGGCAATGTTGGACATTGGACTGATGAAATCCTTTGGATGTGGCAACATTGAACATTGAACTGATGAAGTCCTTTGGATGTGGCAACACTGGACAGATGAAGTCTTTTGGATGTGGCAATGTTGGACATTGGACTGATGAAGTCTTTTGGATGTGGCAAAATTGCACATTGGACTGATGAAGTTCTTTGGATGTGGCAACACTGGACAGATGAAGTCTTTTGGATGTGGCAATGTTGGACATTGGACTGATAAAGTCTTTTGGATGTGGCAAAATTGCACATTGGACTGATGAAGTTCTTTGGATGTAGCAACATTAGACATTTGACAGATGAAGTCCTTTGGATGTGGCAACATTGGACATTGGACTTATGAAGTCCTTTGGATGTGGTAAACTTGGACTTGGACTGACTAAGTCCTTTAGATGTAGTAACATTGGACATTGGACTGATGAAGTCATTTGGCTGTGGCAACATTAAACATCAAACTGATTAAGTCCTTTGAATGAAATGTCTCAACAACAACAACAAAAAAACATCCAGATGACCTGACTGAACTTTGTTGGATACAAAAATAGTTTTGCCAAAAACCGTAGCAACTATTTTGACTCGTATTGAAAACATGGTGAGGTGGTTGCCACAGAGATTGAGACTGTGGTGAAATTAAGTTTAGGTTGGACTCAGTTGTCCTCATCCCGTTTGACCCGACACTGGCTCAGTTAGTTACCGTAATTTCTGGACTATAAGCTGCTACTTTTTTTCTTTTTTTTCTTTTTTTTACACACTTTGAACACCTCAGCTTATACAATGCTGTGGCTAATTTATGTTTTTTTTTATGTGCTAATGAGCTTGATGTCGACAAAACATTTAGCCTTGTCCTACGTGGACGCTCACATAGCTGCAAAATATACATCTATCTTGGAGGGGGGTGGGGTCCTTGTGACCCAATGAGACTACCTGAAGGTAAAAAAAAAATCTGACTAATGAATACAAGCACTGTTCAGAAGAAAAAAAAATACCACTAAAACTAAAAAAAATGAACAATTAATCCTTACTTCACATGGTAAAAGACATGTAGGAAGTCTCTCTTGTAAATGAGTCCTCGAGGCTCAATGGGATTAACCTGCCTAAATAAAGGTTGAATGAATATGTGTTTGTTTGTTACTGGCACGTATTTAACTAAAAGTTTTAAAAAATATTTCTGTGTAAATATCTCATGTAACAACATGGACACCCGTGGCTTATAGACAAGCACGGCCTATTTATGTACTTGTTTTTTTTTTTTAGTAGGCGGGGCTTATATTCAGGTGTGCTCAATGGTCCGTAAATTACGGTACCTTCCATGTGCAATGTTCTCCTCTTAGGGACCCACCGAGGAATTAAAATCCAACGACGCATGATAAACAAAAAATGAAAAAACAAATGTATTCATGTTTTAAATCAGAGAAATTTGGCCACTTGAGTGTTTTTGGAAATGTTTGACTTTTAACTCGTGGGGAATAGTTGACGAAATGCAATTCCAATAAATTACACACGTTTTCATCCGGAATGACTTTAATTGGAATGTTTGCGCAAATTTTCTTGGTGAACTTTGATCTCAGTTCTGCCTGGCGTTTGCATACTTGTTCCAGGTTTTTGCTTATAAATAACTGTGTTCATATGAATGGGGCTTGCAGTGAAATCAAGTGAAATGCCACTGAAAAACCCTCAAATTAAGAAAAGGCTTCAGGTGCAGAGACATGTGCTGCTGCTAATTCTGCTAGCGGGGATCTTTTTTATTCCTTCATTGCCACCAGTTCATGGAAT
>JBBPBX010010573.1:18592-33592 GCA_038048925.1 Garcialebias charrua
AAAACAAACTACGAGGCTTGCACACTAGAAGTTACTTTGATTTATTTATTTATTTATGTATTACAAGAGGGGATAAATGGTAGGTGTTGTGTTGAATAAAACAACCTGACTTAAAAAGCACCGTTAGGAAACAACATGCCACAAACGGGAAAATTATCGTAGTGACCGTCGCATTATTATTTTGTATTTATTCAATTTAATTTGTCTTAAAACTTTGAAAATCACTAAACCTTAATGATTAAATAATGAATGCACGACTAAAAGTCACTAACAGAAACGGAAAAAAAATTCACTGTTAGGTGATATTTGAGTAAACGTTAGAAAAAGTGTTTTATATATTTACATTTATTTGATTTATTGTAAATGATATTTGACGACCGTTATGTTTTTATATTTTTATTACAATTAACTCGCCCCAAACAAAACACCTTCAGTAAACTTTTTCTTATCAATCTTTGACATTTTAATACATTTCTTATGGAAAACTTCATATTTTACATTAAAAAAGACATTTTGCATGGCGATTACAGCCAACTTGGATAGCTATATCGTATGTTATTATGTATATTGTGAATTAGTCATTTTATTGACGTTTTAAAAGATAAGCTTGGTTTTCCAAACCAAACCGTGTTTTGAAATTCCTAAAACTAACCACAGACTGGCTTGCCAGGCTGTTTTTGTCCCTTGTCGCAGAGTGAATTGGGGGAGTACCCGCTGTCCAACCGTCCGTCTTGTGATCTGGATAACTTTAAAAAATATTGGGTTTCAACATCGAAATCCAAAATAGCCACCACTATATGTCTGTCCATCTTGTGACGTAGATTACTTGAAAAATACGTAACGTGATGACAACCATTTTGGTGTGTGGTTCCATCCAGGCGTAAGAAAGGTCGCTATTGAAAATTGGTTGCCATGTCAAAATCCAAGATGGCCACCGATGTATATTTACGTAAACTGGCTGCCTTTTAGGAAATTATGCTTTAGTTTATCTATTGATTAAAAGTATAGTTTGCTCAAACAATTGGGGTGAACTGATTATTTATGTATTGTGGCAAAGGCCACCATCGGAACAAGTGGAAGAGAACTTGGAGAGGTGGACGTATGCACTTGAAAGAAGAGGAATGAAAGTCAGTCGTAGTAAGACAGAGTACATGTGTGTGAATGAGAGGGAGGCCAGTGGAACAGTGAGGCTACAAGGAGCAGAGGTCACAAAGGTGCAGGACTTCAAGTACTTGGGGTCCACTGTCCAGGAAAATGGGGAGTGTGGTAAAGAGGTGAAGAAGAGAGTCCAGGCAGGATGGAGTGGATGGAGAAAAGTTTCAGGAGTGATTTGTGACAAAAATGTGTCAGCAATGATCAAAGTTTACAAGACAGTGGTGAGATCAGCTATGTTGTATGGTCTGGAGACAGAGACATGGACAAAAAGACAAGAGACAGAACTGGAAGTGTCAGAAATGAAGATGCTGAGGTTCTCCTTAGGAGTGACAAGGATGGATAAGATCAGGAATGAGATCATCAGAGGTACAGCACATGTTGAACAACTGGGAGATAAAGTTAGGGAGGACACACTGAGATGGTTTGGACATGTCCAGAGGAGGGACAGTGGGTATAATAATAATAATAATAATTAATTCAATTTATAACGCACTTTTCATTACTGAAAATCTCAAAGTGCTACACATATATATTGAATGCTACACACATTCATAAACCGGTGGCGGCAGACTACCATGCAAGGTGCTTTCCAGTCCTACCGGGAGCAACTCAGGGTTAAGTGTCTTGCCCAAGGACACAACGACACATGGTGCGGGTCCCGGGAGTCGAACCGCCAACTTTCCGATCGGGAGACGACTGCCATTACCACTACACTACAGCCGCCCTTAATTGTAGTGGGTATACCGTGCTTAGAAACCAAAGTACACTGGTTAGTACAATGTAATCGTCATTTTATTTTGACTTTTAAGCATATTAAACATTTCCAAATTCCTCTGATGCTTATATTTGAACAAATGAACAACAAACTGTACAACAGTTGGCTTTGTGTTAAAAACGTTATAGAATTTATAAAACAGTATCAAACCAAACGCTGCATACCGATAGATTGTTACAGAAGCGTTTAACTACCGTTTAAAGTATTAATGACACGTGCCTAATGCAATGTCATTATCATTGGGCACTTTTAAGTGGGTATACTGAACATGTCAAGCTTTTCTAGTGGGTATACTCCATATACTTGAGTATCACATAGACTACACCACTGGACAGTGGGTATGTTGGTAGAATGACTTTAGAAATGCATCTGACAGGAAAACGACAAAGAGGAGACATATGGTAGAGAGGACATGGAGGTTGTTGGAGTGAGATCAGAGTGAGATGTAGGAGGAATTGCTGTGGCGACCCCTGAAGAGGGAAAAGCCAAAAGAAGAAGTCGTCAAAGGCCATCATTGGCCACCTCCTGGCTCCACCATTGCACATGGTGATGCTAGTATACGTCACTCTGTGCTCCCTCGGACAAGATTCCTGTTCAATTCCTTGACGTACAACTTGTTGGTTTTCATTTTAAAGTGAGCTTGCATTCAGGTACGGTTTTACAATGATACACTTTTGTCCTGTTTTCTTTTACTGCCACAACTGCGCATTCCAAATAAGTCTTGGCCGAGCGTACAGGAACGCGTGTTGCGCTAGCCAAAAAAAACGTGGGCGAATTAGCATAAGTGCCATGTTCGATCCATCAGAGGTGGACTCAAGTCATGAACTTGGAGAGAACGGGGATGGAGACGCAGCTTGTTTAAGTTGATGGTCTTTTAGAGGGGGTATTTTTTTACTCTGAGTAATTTGGAGCAGACTTTTTGGGAATCAGTGAAAAGGTTTTGCCGTAATTCCCTTTCATGCTCATCTTCTATCTCTGAAGTCACCATGGGGCCTAAACAGCAGCATAAGGAGACCAGATGGATTACAGGGATTCCTGTTTTCTCTCCCTCTCTCCATTGCTTTCCGTCGCAACATGTTCCTTGTACGAGGATCCAGACGGCGGACGAGAGGACCAAATCGAGTTGGCTCCGTCTCACTGTCATTCTCTACTTTCCTCAGTCTAACTCAACCCGACGACTTGTTTTTTATTAGTCTTTCAGCTTACTGAGCTGATTTCCTCTTTTACGTTCTAGCTTGCTTGAGCAGTTGCTACAAGGTTGTCAAACAGCAACTTTTTCCAATTTTTGGAAAAAGGAATTACCGTAGTGTTTATATGTATTTGTGGAAGAATTTGGAATTGTCTGATTGTCCTCAAATGGTCGAGCGATTGGTGTCTAATTTTACTGTCCACTAAAACTTAAAAAAATGAACAATTAATCCTTAATTTACATGGTAAAAGACATGTAGGATGTTTTACTTACAATTTTTTACTTTTGAATTATGTTTGGGTCATAACGCCATCCATCCATTTTCTTTATTAAGAATATCTGTGTCTACTCTCCTCAGTGTTTCTCCTTCTTGTAATCAGCTCCTGCCTCCGCCACCTGCTGTCCTTCCCCAGGTGTTTATCATTGTTCGTTAGCGTCTGTATTTAAGTCTTCTTCATTGTCTGGGCATTGTCTTGTATGGCGATATGGTTCTGTCTTCTTCCATGTCATCCCTGAAATTCTGTAAGTTTGCTGCACATCATCTTTTGTTTTTTTCTTTATTAAAAATCTACTTTACTGTAAATCCTGAATTCTCCAAGTCCTACCTGCACATGGGTTCTACTAGACACAAGCAACGTAAGGTTTATAAGCCATTCCGTGCAGTTGTGTGGTCGCTGGTGTCTATATTCAGCAGTCTTGGCAATAGGTTGCGTACGCCTCTGACAGGTCACCAGTCCATCCCAGGGACAAACAGGAAAAATTACCATTCAAGTTCTCGCACAGCTTGTGACAATTTAGAGTTACCACTTGACCTCACATGCTTTATCAGAATCAGAATAAGCTTTTTTATCATTGCACCGAGATACAACGAGAACATGTACGTACAGCCGTCCGAAAGATGGGCGGAGTGCACGAAGCTGCCGCTGAAAGCGTGGCCTTCTTATTTGGATCTGAGGAATGGTGATCTGAGGAAACCAGAATATCCAGGGATATCACTCAGATTGTTGGGACTCAGTTTATTTGTAACCACTTTCAAAGCGCAACATTTCTGCCGGCTGCCATCGGCATTCAGACTCCAGACAGTGGTAGAGCAGTGACCGTGGACCACAGAGCTCCATACAGCCATAAAAATCAGTCACAAAACAGATATATACTTGTCGCTGAGTAGATTTAGGCAACTATCCCTAGGCCAAACATCTCTAAACGACATCCTCAAATTATTCTGAGTATTTCTTCTGTATGGTCAGTGTGTCCTCTGGATCTTGGCTAGCCTTCGTCAGTCAATGAGGGGCGGCTGAATGATTCTCCGCGAAAGTACCTTCTGAATTGCGTTGCCATCTCTTTTGTTGATGCTACATGTTCCTGTTAGAATGGTCTTTCTGTCTTAAAAATACTTTTAATTTCAGTAAAAGCGAGTTTCCCCTACCTGTCAATAGAACCGAGTGCCTAACCAAACCAAACAACCCCCACCCCGCCCCCTGGTCAACAACTGTGCTAAGCTAGCGGTGTACAATACAGTCGCGTTAGCTAAAAAGCTCCTGTCATTCGCTGATCTGTTACGGAAGCACGACCCGTAGTGTAGCTAATTTGCGCATGTGCTAAAAGGAATACTTCCGGGTTGCACGGATCGCCATTGAATATGTTAGATTAAGGAAAATGTACAGTACTGGTATAATTCGGTTTATGAATAAGAACTATCTTAATTTACTTAAAACAGTACGTGCTCTATCTCCGCAGATTTTCGTGTTGATAATTCACGCCACTCGTATTTCCGTTAAAATCACCTACATATTTACGTCACGGTTTAAATGATACGCAGCTTCACCACTGAGCGGCGCTGTTTCACCGTGGAAATAATCAATTTTGTATCTTGCACGGTTTTTCACATTCAGCCCAGGCTGGGGGGTCAGGTCTAATGCGTCGCATATCATCTTAACCAATAATTTGTAACGGAAATACGAGTGACGTAAATTAGCTACATGAAGATTGGGGGAGATAGAGCACATACTTTTCTAAGTACATTAAGACAGTTTTCATTCATAAATAACGGTGATCCGTGCAACCCGGAAGTACACTACGGATTGTGCTTCCGTAACAGATCGGGGAATGACAGCTCCATGTCCTTCACTCTTAACCCCCCACCCTTACCCATGGAAGAGATGAGCACACTGCCAAGGCAAGTAATGTAGGGGAAACACTGACAGCTACATTGGCCCACACTCTGGTAGTCTTTCCTGCAGAGAAACTGTAGCATACTTATCTTCTATCTATTATCGTGCTGATTCCATTTACTGAAGGTTCTTGGTGTTTCAAATTTGTCATTTTAACACTGTCTGTTTTCAAAACCGTGGGAAAAGTGTATTACTATCAATATTTTGAGCCTTTCCGGCACCGAAACGCAATGTCACATGTCCACCCAAGACCCAACACAAGGGGCTTACCTGCTAAATCGGAAATACTCATTTAAGGGGATGCATTTCCATGTAACTGCAAAACTCGCTCCCCAAAATGACAGCTGAAGGTAACATGTTAGGTGCTATTGCGAGGAACAAAATACTGTAGAGGGAAAAACAGCCCGAGCTGCCCCCGGTTAGAGTCATCTGCCTGGGATCTTTCCCACTGGTTTTTAAGGATCCTCGTAAATATCTCTCACCAGCTCATCAACTGCATCGTTTTCCAGCCCAGGCTGTTGGCCGGTGGAGACGAGTTTTTGATGGATGCAGTGTGGCACACTGATAACGCCGAGGCGTGGGTGTATTTGTGCGTGTGCATAGGAAGCGAACAAGAACTTTTTATTTCCCAGCCTGTAAGCTAACGCTAACTTGCTTTATGAGGGTACTAGACGATTAAAACCAAGCCTTAGACGGTGTATAACCTAGTGGGGATGATGGATGGCACCATGTGCCTTTCTCTTTCAACAGAAATCCATGTGCAAGTCTTACTTCCAAAAAAAGTCCTAAGAGCTCGTCCTTTCAAAGGTACTGTCTTCTAAATGTATTTTCTAGCTAAAAATACCAGCCTGAACATGGATACTCTCAATGTGACAACCACTACAGGTTTGCGCCAGAATCTATTTGCTGGTGAGACGTCTCTTGGGACAAACGTGAAATCCAAGTGGTGCATGC
This sequence comes from Garcialebias charrua, assembly GCA_038048925.1. Taxonomy (NCBI): domain Eukaryota; kingdom Metazoa; phylum Chordata; class Actinopteri; order Cyprinodontiformes; family Rivulidae; genus Garcialebias; species Garcialebias charrua. Next base: position 24,837 of record JBBPBX010010573.1, read on the forward strand.
CATCTCTTCTGTCATGCTCCTTGTAAAAGAATTATTCGCCCCTGTCTGTAGCTACACTTGTGGCAATTATCAGGCCAATAAAATTACAGCCATTAGCTGCGGCACACATGCGTACACACCACTACTTTAATTAAAAAAATGGTGCTAAATGATATATTATCACAAACATAGCAGATTAACGCTAATATAGATGTAAAGCCCAAATAGATTTGGCTTTTTTTTCCTCGCAAGAGAATTAAAATACATTATAAAGTGCCGTCAGAATCCCGTAACATAGAAACCGTTTGCCAAACTGTCCTTCGTAAGCTTACCAAGGTTTCTAGTGTTTGGATCGTCTGCCATAATTTCACTCTCCCCAGTAGCTCAGACTCACCAGGTGGTTTGATTTTACAGCCACTTTTCCACTTGAGGTTTAAATACCGACACACAATCCCAGCTGGAACCCATTAGGTCTATGGCTGAGCCACACGGGCCAAACTCATGACACCAGCTCAGTCAGCTGATGACAGAGGCCTTGAGTGGAAAAGACCGTAGCAGCGGCGTTTTAATCAGAACTTGTCCTGAATGGGACAATTCTTAATTATTCGCTTGCTGTGGTTAGAGAAGACATGCGAGCAAGTGTTAGTGTGGCAAACGTATCAAACATTACTTTTGCATATCCATTTTTAAAAAGCCCATTGGTTAATGTTAGTGGCTTACTGTTACTTGATCGATATAACTAAGGCTTCATTTGTAAACCGATCGATGCCGGAACGCAAATAGCAAGCGGGGAATGGGGTTGGGGGGTCTTGGGGTACTCCCCCACCCCATTTTTTTTAAAAAATAAAGTACGATATTTTCCAGTCTATAAGTTGCACCTTTTGCCTCATTTACATGCCCTGCAACTTATAGAGAGGTGCAAGTTGTTTATGGATATTTTCCCATATTTTTAGACCAATTTTTGGCTCCGATATGACCGTTTTTCATTTTGGCAAAAATGGTGCAGTACCACTTTCGGCCGCTAGGGGTGCAGTACCACGTTTGTCCGCTAGGGTACACCGACCGTTCCCACCTCATATGTCCGAAGGCAGCCTCCTCTGGTCGGACACACTCTGTCGCTGCACGGCCTCCTGCTCTGGAGGTATGAACTACTGTTAGCTCAGTGTTAGCTTATAGCTCCGTATTTACCGTAAACGTGTACTATTTATCTAAATAACTCATGAACTACAGGACAGATTTTGATCAAACTTACAGAAAGTAATCACTAGTTGGACATTTACAAACTGTTAGCTTTATGAGACATTTGAGCTAAAATGCGATGTTTTAGCTTTGTTGATGTGTTAGCTTATAGCTCTGTAGTTACCGTAAATGGGTTCTATTTATCTAAATAACTCAAGAACTACAGGACAGATTTTAATCAAACTTACAGAAAGTAATTACTGGGTGGACATTTACAAACTGTAAGTTGTATGAGATTTTGTGCTAAAATTAGATTTATTTATAATTTATTTTCGCAGCGCACGCGACTGTTTGGAAGACGTCAAAGCGAAACAATTTAAATCCAGCAGATTTGACCATTACGTGAATTTATTAAGGAACGGTTAAGCTCAGAAACACTTTTGCTATAATGTCAGCTAAAAAATATATTTTTTAAGTGTTTATGTTGCTAAATTTTAAAGAAAATGCTGCAGTTCCACCCGTGCTGGGGCACCTAGCGAAACTACTTTTTAAATCCAGCTGATTTGACAATTACGTTCATTTATTCAGGAAAAGTTCAGCTAAGACACATCTTTGCTATAATTTTCAGCAAACAAATAATTGTTTTTGCCGTGTTAATCTTGTTAAAGTCCTTACGTGTAGCAGCCATTTGCAGCAGGGCAAACCACCTGTCCACATTTCGGGTTGTCAGCGGTGATGCGTAACATACGCGACGTGTCAGCGGTGATGCATAATAGATGCGACTTATAGAGAGGTGTGACACGTTTATGGATTTTTCCTATTTATTGCCAATAATTGGACTATGCGACTTATAGAGAAGTGAGACTTATAGAGTGGGAACGAGGGTAGATGCCCTTTCTTGCATTTTAGTGTATTTTAATGGGTTGTTAAACATCTATATTTACCTACATTTGTAAACACTCCGCTTCTGTCAAGGATCCCCCCCCTTGTCGGTTCCGACAATTAAGTCTCTGCTCGTTGTTGTTTGACTCCACATGTGAAACCTCCGGGTGCCTGCCTGCGGCTGTGAGCTCCTGCCCGCGTACCACTGCCTGGTTAGCTTGGCATTCACCCCCATTGCTCTTTTATGGCGCAGAGATTTTTTTTAAGGTTTGACGTGGAAATGCTTCTTGAAGAGGCAGCTCGTAAGTTGACTGTTGTGTTTAAAATGAGTGTTTATGTAATTATTTTCAGTTTACATATCCAATATAAGTTTTATTAATTCAAGCATCATATTTGTTCATAACTTTATTATTAGTAAGCCTGAGAGGTACCGGATTCAAGCCGGAGCCTTACAAACAGTTAGCCTACCGGAACGCACCCTGTCAAAATAAGACAGTTCCCAGAAACTGTTCCGGCTCAAATTAAGCACAGAATATAACTCAAAATGAGCCCTATATTTTAGTTTCATGACAATGATTTTATCAAGCTATTAATAAAAGAATGCATAAACATTAATACAGTAGACATTTAGCAAACTATAGCTTTTTTCAGTATATAGCTCTATAGCTCCTTTTTTCTATGCTAAATGAAACAATGTGGCTGTCTATTTGAATAATTTTGTCACTTAATCAATATAACCCTAAAACGTACACAGCTTCCAACTTTAGTTGAAGAAATAATTTGTCAACTACTCTATTTAAAATAAAAACCAGGTCTAAATGTTATCAAGCATATTAGCAAAACTTAGCTTAGCTCTCATTAGCATGTTTTAACACATCTGGCTGTTATCAAATATCAATGTTAAATTTCAAAAGTGCTGAGATACACAAATACAAAATTATTATCACTTGGTGAAACTTGTAGCACCCATTTTCCAACTGCTATTGGACTAAATTTGTCAAATAAGGCTTAAATCTTGATGTAGCATGTGAGTAGCTTTAGCACAACATACATTTTAGCAAACGTTAGCATGGCGCTAACACATTTAGCAGATATACAGTATTTTAACATTGTGAATTCACGTTACAAATTGTTTAAATACATAATTTACCCTCTTTTCAAATTTGTTAGTCTTGATTTGTCAATTGGTAAAAAAAAAAAAAGATGACATCTTGATAAAGCTTGTTAGTAGCATTAGCATATAGACATTTTAGCACTCAGTAGCGGGGCTTATTTTGAGCCGGATCCTGCCTGAACAGGATCTGGGAACTCTCTTATGTGTGTGCTTTCCGGTAACTGTTGGCTTGGATCCGGTAACTCTCAGGTCTATTAATAATAAAGTTATGAACAAATATGACTGCCTTAAAGGATTAAAACTTATATCGGAAATGTAATCTGAAAATAATTACATAAACACTGATTTTAAACATAACAGTCACTTAGTTTTTTTTTTTTTTTGTCTTTTGGCTGCTCCCTGCATCAGGGGTTGTCACAGTGAACTATCTCGCACAAAGACTCGGCAATTGTTTTTACGCTGGATGCCTTTCCTGACACAACCATAGACCTCCGAGCTACCACAGCCCTCTGTGTAGAGAAGAGAGCTGCTCTGTAGGCTGCCCAGGGGAGTAGATGGTGGGCGTTAAGGGTCTTGCTCAAGGACCCTCTGGGCAAATGAGGGTAGAGGCAGTGTGGGTGCTTCACCTATCTCACCCACATTTTGATGTTGTCGGTATAAACGTTTTGCGTGATGCACTGCAGGAGTTATCTGAACTTTCACTTGAAATGCAAAAAAGAGATGATCTCGGCTCATAAAGGTCTTTGTCGTTCAGTCAGAGTATTTCAAGTTGATGTTGGCTTTCTTCTAATTTAAGCTGGTTCTAAATTAATAGCTAGCTTTTTTTTGCATTTGTAGCTAATTACAACTGTTTTCAGATTAATCCAAGTTTTTTATGTTAATTTTTGCTACATTCAGCCTAATTAACTTCTTTATGCTAATTTCAGCGTGTTATGCTCCTTTCAGCATTTTTCTACTAATTTCAGTTTTTCTGCTCTTCAGCAACTAGTTAGCTTTTTCTATGCTATTTTTTTTTAGCATTTTCAGCTAATTACACTTTTTAAAAGTTCATTTTAGTTCTTTCCGCTTCCTTCTGGCAGTTTAAGCTTCTGCCTTTTAGCTACTTTTCAGCTATATTTTGGTAATTTCAGCTATTTTAGCTGATTTCCCAATTTTTGTTGTAATTTCTGCTTATTTAAACCTAATTCAGTAAATATGTGTTCTTTGTGCTTTATTCTGTTAAGTTAGGCTTCTTCTTCCTTTTCAGCTACAATTCAGCATGTTTCTTTAGCTAATTTCAGCTGTTTCAGCCTAATTAAATTATTTCTTCTAATTTCAGCTTGTTATGTTCCTTTTAGCTTATTTCTGCTAGTTTTAGTTTTTAAACTACCCTTTAGCTGTTTATGCAAACTTGAGCTTTTTTTTTAGTTAATTCCACATTTTTTTGCAATAATTTAATCTTTTTCAACCTAATTCAGCAAAAATGTGCTCTGTCCTCTTCCTTATGGTAATTTAAGCTTCTTTCTGCTTTTTTAGCTACCTTTTGGCTAGGTTTTTATATAATTTCTGGTTGTTGTTTTTTTTTAATAATTTCCACAATTTTGTGTTCAATTTATCTTCTTTCAGTATTATTGAACAAACATGTTCTTTCTGCTTCCTTCTAATTTAAGCTTGTTCTAACTTTTCAGCTAGCTTTTTAGCATTTTTAGCTAATTTCAGCTGTTTCCTGAAAAATTCAAGTTTTTCATGTTAATTTCTGCTACTTTCAGCCAAATTAACTTCTTTGTGTCAATGTCAACTTGTTGTGCTCCTTTCAGCCTATTTCTATAATTTCATCCTTTTCTGCTCTTTCAGCTACGATTTAGCTATTTTGATGCTGATTTTCGCTTTTTCAGCTAATTCCACATTTCTTTTGCCCATTTCAGTTCTTTCTGCTTCCTTCTGGTACCTTAAACTTCTTTTTGCCTTTTCAGCTACTTTTTGCTAACTTCAGCCTTTTTTTTTTAGACAATTTCCTATTTTTGTGCTCACTTCTGCTTATTTAAACAAAATTCAGTAAATATGTGTTCTTTATGCTTTCTTCTGCTAATTTAGGCGCGTTCTGCCTTTACAGATAAAATTCAGCATGTTTTTTTTAGCTAATTTCAGCTGTTTCCTGACAAATTCAAGTTTTTCATGTTAATTTCTGCTACTTTCAGCCAAATTAACTTCTTTGTGCAAATTTCAGCTTGTTGTGCTCCTTTCAGCCTATTTCTACTAATTTCAACTTTTTCTGCTTCTTCAGCTACTATTTAGCTCTTTTGATGCTAATTTTAACTTTTTCAGCTTCTTCCACATTTCTTTTGCCCATTTCAGTTCTTTCTGCTTCCTTCTGGTACCTCAAACTTCTTTTTGCCTTTTTAGCTACTTTTCAGCTAATTATTGCTAACTTCAGCCCTTTTTTTAAGCTAATTTTCTATTTTTGTGCTCGGTTCTGCTTATCTAAACCAAATTCAGCAATTATGTGTTCTGTCTGCTTTCTTCTGCTAATTTAGGCGCGTTATGCATTCACAGATAAAATTCAGCATGTTTTTTTTTTTGGGCTAATTTCAGCTGTTTTCAGCAAGTTCTTCAGCAATAAGCATTCACTCTGCATCTTCGGAGGAAATGCAGTTCCTTTAGCTCTAGGGGTCGATTACCAGTAAAATGAAATGCACCAAATCAAACATTTTATTATTTCAGTTTGAAACTTTTCCAGAATGTCATTTTTTAATTTATTTTCTTTATGTGAGGTAATTTAGTCTGGTCTGGCCGTGGTCTGCTGCCCGGTCTTCGAGGGTCTAGATAGGTCCAAGGGGTCACTGGAGTCCAGGCCGAGCAGAGACATCTGTCCGGGCCTGGAAGGATTTCACGCTTCCACATGATTTAGACCAGCCAGGAGGACTACCTGCTGGTGGGGGGGTTAACCTGACACAGATGGACCCCGTCCAGCCCTGAAAACACACATGGAGGAACTCACACGTGCACGTCCCAGGATGGAGCCACATGTAAGAGTGCATGTGCAGGAACCCAGAAGGAAAGAAGAAAAATCTGACGTGCGTTCAGAACTGACACTCAGAAACCCTCGGACACGATCGCACACGCTGTGGACACCGGCGCGTTCAGCAGGAGGACAACACACGTGCACGTTTCCCCTCAGACAAGCAGACTGATGGATGTTCTACCACACAGGATCTACGGAACACGAGGAACGTCGAAGAAGCTGCAACGTGCGCCGGAGAGTACAAACCGGACTCCGAAAAAGTTGGGACACTAAACAAATTGTGATTAAAAACTGAATGCAATGATGTGGAGATGGCACATGTCAATATTTTATTCAGAATAGAACATAGATGACAGATCAAAAGTTTAATCTGAGTAAATGTAACATTTTAAAGGAAAAATATGTTGATTCAAAATTTCACAGTGTCAACAAATCCCAAAAAAGTTGGGACAAGTAGCAATAAGTGGCTGGAAAAAGGAAATTGAGCATATAACAAACAGCTGGAAGACCAATTAACACTAATTAGGTCAATTGACAACATGATTGGTATAAAAAGAGCTTCTCAGAGTGTCAGTGTCTCTCAGAAGCCAAGATGGTAAGAGGATCACCAATTCCACCATTGTTGCGCAGAAAGATAGTGCAGCAATACCAGAATGGTGTTACCCAGCGTAAAATAGCAAAGACTTTTAAGTTATCATCATCAACCGTGCATAACATCATCAAAAGATTCAGAGAATCTGAACAATCACTGTGTGTAAGGGTCAAGGCCGTAAAACTCTACTGGATGCTCGTGATCTCCGGGCCCTTAAGCTAGATTTATACTCGACGCGTCACGCGCGCCAAAAGTGATGCAATATCACAGTCCCCGCCCCCTGCGCGTTGGCCCCGTGCGTCGTCTTGGCGCGTGTCGCGCACCTCCGAATTTTTGAAACTCCGCAAGCCTAGTTGACTTTTGCCGTTGACGCCGTGGACTGGGCTCAAAGAACAGCACTTTGCCATGCGCCGCCGTGCGTCAACTATAAACAACGCTGCGAAACTATGAACGCAGCGCTGCGCGCCAGCTTGCGGACCAAAGCGCGAGTATGACAAGGCCTTTAAACGTCACTGCACCTCAAACAGGAATGCCACTGTCAAGGAAATAACAGAATGGGCTCAGGAATACTTCCAGAAAGCATTGTCAGTGAACACAATCCACCGTTGCAGCTGAAACTCTACAGTGCAAAGAGGAAGCCATTTCTAAACAAGCTCCACAAGCTCAGACGTTTGCACTGGGCCAGGGGTCATTTAAAATGGAGTGTGGCAAAATGGAAGACTGTTCTGTGTCAGATGAGTCACGATTTGAAGTTCTTTATGGAACACTGGGACGCCATGTCATCCGGACCAGAGAGGACAAGGATAGCCCAAGTTGTTATCAACGCGTTCAGAAGCCTGCATCACTGATGGTATGGGGTTGCATGAGCACTTGTGACATGGGCAGCTTGCATGTCTGGAAAGGCTCCATTAATGCAGAGAACTATGTTCAATAATGCCAGACCACATTCTGCAGCAATCACAACATCATGGCTACGTAGGAGAAGGATCCGGTACTGAAATGTCCAGCCTGCAGTCCAGATCTTTCACCTATAGAGAACATTTGGTGCATCATAAAGAGGAAGGTGCGACAAAGAAGGCCCAAGACGATTGAACAGTTAGAGGCCTGTATTAGACATGAATGTAGAGCATTCCTATTTCTAAACTTGAGAAACTGGTCTCCTCTGTCCCCAGACGTCTGTTGAGTGTTGGAAGAAGAAGGGGGGATGCCACACAGTGGTAAAAATGGACTTGTCCCAACTTTTTTGGGATTTGTTGACGCCATGAAATTTTAACATATTTTACCTTAAAATGATACATTCTCTCAGTTTAAACTTTTGATCTGTGATTTGTGTTCTATTCTGAATAAAATATTAGATGTTGCCATCTCCACATCATTGCATTCAGTTTTTATTCACAATTTGTCTAGTGTCCCAACTTGTTTGGAATCCAGTTTGTATGTCGGTTCGGTCTATAAGTCACATGGCACGTAAATTATGCAAAAACCTGCGACTTAAACAAAGAAAAATACGGTACACATTTGGCGGTGGCCATCTTGGATTTTAACGCGCCAACCCAATTTTGGAAAGGAAACTTTCTCACACCCAGATGCAGCCACGTGCCAAAAAAGAAGTTGGAATATCGTTGCACTCACAACATTCAGACTGACAGACAACGAAGGGTATTTCCATTTTCCCCCTTTTCGCTCTGCCGCGGGTGCAAAAAGACACGGTTCAGATGAAGCGTTAAGTTTTATTTAAACACCTTCGTCATTTGTACACTTGATGGCGGACGTGGTAAAATAATATATAGCTCACAAAATGCCCCTGCAGCTTGTGAGTTTCTTCAGCTGAGATACCACCCACGTACAAAACAAAAGGGACGGCTTCCCCTGGAATGGCATACCAAATTTGTCCGGCGAGCCTGATGTGCTCGTCCCAGTTGTCTTTCCTAATGCGCTGTAAACCCTGCGTCTGTGGAGTGGCAGGGATCAGCAACATCTGGCTAGGACATCAGGAAACGCCTCGCTTT
>JBBPBX010010573.1:36092-44416 GCA_038048925.1 Garcialebias charrua
TTTGCTAATCATTTAAAAATGTTCAGTCTAATTCAGCAAAAAAAACACATTCCCCCGAATTCCTTCTAGTAATTTAAGCTTCTTTCTGCTTGTTTTAGCTACTGTTCAGCTGTTTTTAGTAAATTACAGCTTTTCTCAAAAAAATTCAACTTCATTGTGCTAATTTATGTCTGTTTCAGCCTTAGTGGATACAATTAAGCTCCCTCCACTTAAGCTTCTTCTTACATTTCTTTAGCTACTGTTCAGCTGTTTCATAGAAAAATTGGGATAACTCTGCCATTGTTACAGCTATTCAGCTGAAATTTGGCATGTTGGTAGCTGACAGCAACCCCTAATAGATTCTGATTGAAAATCAAAAATCCAAGATGGCTGCCTTAGCAAAAAGCAGGGCAGTGTTTCCCCTACCATTACAGGTAGTCCTCGACTTACGACGTTTCGCGGATACGAACGACCTCCCATTGAAAAGCATTGTTTCGAGTTACACTGTTTATGCGCCTTTACACCAAAAGGTGTACGGTACCAAAACTCAGCAGAGGCTGAAAGTTACAGGAGGGAGGGGGGAGAGTGTACCTTAGCGGCCATGGGCGGAGGATCACAGCTGAAAATTACAGGAGACCTCATTGTTTACAGGCAGACCGGGGCAGAGGAGGTTAGGAGGGGCTAACATGCTAACAGACCTTACTGTAAAACTCTGGACCGCGCGTGGAAAAGTACAGGAGACCTTATTGTTTGGACCAGAGGTTTACGAGGCAGAGAGGCTACAGTTTAGCAATGAGCTAACATGCTAACAGGCGGAGGAGGGCTTCACCAGCTCCCAGTAGGTTATTAACTCTTTTTTTCCTTCAATATTGCTCCAAATGTATGTGTTTTTTGATAATTATGTAGGGTACCGTGTTAGGATAGGCTAAGTGCTTGGTAAAATACAGAATTGTACGCATAAGGTGCAGCTTGGACGTATTTTCCGACTTACGACGAAATTTGACTTGCAACGTCACGTAGGAACGGAACTCGTTCGTAAGTCGGGGACTACCTGTATACAAGCGGAGTGCCCCACCCCGTCAACAGAGCTGAGCACCCCGCCTACCAAACTGACACCCCCAGCACTGACATAGCGCTAAGCTAGCGGCGCGCAATACAGGCACTCTAGCTAAAAAGCTAAAGGAGCCTCTTCCCTCATGCTGAATCCCCCCCCGCCGCCCTTGCTCAAAAGCTGTTGGTACAAACTGTGCTCAGACATGTCTCCGTCCCCCCGTCAACAAAAATCATGGATGAGATTAGCACCCCACCATGGCAAGTTAACTAGGGTAAACACTGTAGGGCCTGACAAGGTTTTTATCTTTATACCTTGTAGCAGTCAGGATATGAAGTCTAGCTTGTAGAGGTTCCTGCATACTTCCAGTGATTTGCCTCCAAACCATATATGACCCACTGCCAAACTGGCTGAATGATGTGGGCAGCATGTTCTCGATGATATCTCCAGACCATTCCACATCTGTCACAAGTACTTACGTAGATGTAACTAAGTGAGTGTAGGACAATGGTGGAGGACTTTCTACTTCTAGTGTTCTATGGCAAGTGCCAATCGGCTGTGAGCACAAGATCCATTACATCCATTCAACCTTTATGTATAGAGGTTAGTCTCATTGAGCCACGAGGACTCATTTACAAGAGAGACCTGTTTTAGGCAAAGAACACAGATGAGGTACAGACAACAGAAGACAATCATGTAAAAAGCACATCAAATGAACAAGTAAATAGAATAAATGATATAAAAACAAAAAAAACCAGCTACATTATAAAGCGATGTAAAAAACTAAAAACAGGAACATGTCTACGTTGGGTTTGCCATGAACTTGGCAGTTGTTTAAATACCTTAGAGAGGTCANCTGGACGAGGCAGCAGCTTTTTTTTTTTTCCGCTCCTTCCCTCCCCAACCTTCCTCACCCTGCTCGGCTTCTTGTCTTGTTTGCAGCTCCTCAGAAAGCACCTCTCGAATGCAAATTGAGATGGATCTGGTTTCATGGACGATCAATTCTATTGACAAGATTTTTTCTACAAAAAGGCCAGGCCCGTGGGAGCCGGCCTGTCCCCCGCAGACTCACCCGGGAGGATACGTCATGGATTCCTGGGGCGAATGGAAGGTGATCTGTATCTCTGTGCTCTCTGTGGAAGACGTGGAGGATTTGCATATAATTGGATTTATGATAGTAGGCACTTTGCTTTTTGGCGTTGGTAGAGCACTGGCCTATCGGAAAATGAGGAAGACTTCAGCAGCGATAAATGCCATGTCGAAGCTCCCATGTCAAAGTGAAAGTCTGATCCGTGCCGTGACCTCCATAAATCAGCTGATTTACGAGCTAAACCGGAAGGTGGACACAATCTCTGAGGATCGCAGACCACCCGCATGGCTTGGGACTCTTGGACGCTGTACTGGTCAACATCTGGAGGAGGGGTCATAGCTTGGATCAGTGAAAAGTTCCCGAATTGGATCATATTTGTATCAGAGTTGCCCAGCAGGACTCAAGGCTACAGAAATTACACTGTGTGCCTGAAGTGAAAAATATTTATGTTATCTCTATCTGACTTCCCAAAACAGTCTTGGAAAGGCTGGTTATCAAATTTCTCCTGAGACGTGTTTACTGAGGACACCAGCTGCACCTAACTATCGCTACCCCCTCCCCGGAGAGCTTTCTGTGAGCGTTATCGGAGATGCCGGTTGGGAACATCTTCAGAACTGTTGGCTATCTGAAAATGGCTCATGGACAGAATCTCACTGCCTCTACCTCAAAAATGCATGTGTGATTTGTCCTAAATATGCTTTCTGGTAGAGTTCTTTTGATTTCTCATATGGTGTCTAAACAGGCAAGATGTGAAGGATCTTTTTTGCAATACCACAACTTATCCTCATGTTATCTTCCTTTTTTCATATCTAAGATTGTGGCGGTGCGGTTTAACTGCTGCGGCTTCGTGCACTCGTCCCATCTTAAGACGGATGTGCGTAATCAATCATGTTGTATTGTGCCCTGGTGCAATGGCAATGTCAATAAAGATATATTCTATTCTATTCTTCTTAAGGAGCCAAGATGGTCTAGTGGCAGGGCTTTCGACTTGGGACCCGAAGGACGCGGGTTCGCGCCCCGGCCACTACACACCTTGGGGTGTCTATGAGTGCACACCTAATTCTCCAGCTCCCCGGGCGCTTTCTGGCTGCTCACTGCACCACCTAGTGGTGGTTGGGTTAAATGCAGAGATGAATTTTGTCTGTGTATGGGAAACATACACAGATGACAGACAAAGACATTATTATTATTATTATTATTATAAGAATCGACAAACTCAATAGGGATGCATGATGTTGCGGCCTCAGGCCACCTTCATAAGGGCTGCTTCTGATGGTTTGGACAGAGACAATCAAACCAGTGTCCTGCTGGAGGTCATCTTGCCCTGTCTAGCCCTCCTAAAGTATCCCCCATCTCCTGGAACCTCCTTCATGTTTTTGGGAATGGGTTGGAAGACTCAACAAACCCGATAATGTAATGATGTGTCGTTCTGGAGAAGCTGGAGAACCTGCGCAACCTTTGTAGGATCCATATACCGCATCATGCTAGCGGTAGTGATTCTGTTAAGAGTACTATACCAAACACAACACCCTGAGGTACCATCTAGAATAATGTTTCTCTATAATTTCTTATTGTATCAGCAACAACACGTGTTTGTTCTGATCAGTAAACTGGTGACCGAGTTTTTCTTTTGTGGTCATAGAAACTTTTCTAACCAACGATTAGAAATCGACCTGACCAGTGAAGACGTCTTGATCGTTTGACCAGACCAACCATTTGTCACTATTATTCAGGTAAAGACGGAGAGTTGAAGAAACGATTGGATTGATTCGCCCGTTTTAACTTAAAAGCTCCAAATTGTGCATTTTTGTCTCCTACAAAAAAAAAAAAAAACTTCAGTGTCACCAGAATTATTGCAAAGCATCCCAGCGAGCTCACCCTTCATTTGCATTCCCACTTAATTCGCAGGTTTAATTCCATTTGGAGTCTTCGGGGCAAATTTTTTGGTTTCTTTGTGAAGCCAAATAAACGGTTGAATCGAGCTGCCGCGTCGGTTTCCTCGGGGGGCGCACCGCTCTTCCCTCGGCCCATCAGGGGCCTGTTTCTACGCACATTACTGGTTAATTATTATCAGCCCGCAGCTGTAATGAGCTCCGCATCGACCTGTGGCTGTATGCGTAGCAGTAATATTACTTAATGGAAAAACAATCACTCTGCTTTCCAAGGAGTTTGCACAGATATCCATATATTGATTAGAAATAAGAGACTCTTGGTCGACTGGTATTATCTGTGTGTATGTGAAAAGGCAATACCATGAGTTTGTTTTCTTTGGAAATTTCAAACCGATCATTTAGAAGAAAAGTAGAAATACCATCCAGTAGAGACTGCGTCCTTCCTGCGATCGCTGCCTCGGCTCCGTCAGAAGTCGGGAAAAAGTCCAAAGAAGACGCAGTGTGGCTTGACTTAACACTGCATAATGAAAAGCTGTGGTTTCTCGCATCTGTCTTTAAATAAAACTTAGAAAAAAATCCCTTTCAAATGCAAAGTGTTGTCTTGAATGTGGCGCCGCGCGCTCCAACTCTCAGCCTCTGATGTAAAAATCGACATTGAAATTTACGGAGTCAACCTGATTCAAGATGGGCGTTAGAGCCAACAAGCCTCAGTCACATAATGGTTTGATGGCTGCGGCTACGCCACTACATCTTGAGTACGATAATCATTAGTCTACCTCTTTTTTACTTTACAGTGAAACCAAAGTACCGTATATTCCGCTGTACACGTTGCACCGCCATTTAAGTTGCATCAGTCCAAATATGTCTAATAAAGTGAAAAAATCCATAACTACGTCGTATACGTCACATTTATTACGCGTCACCGCTGACGACCCGGAAATGTGGGCCGGTGTTGTGCCAAAAATCAATTTTGGCAGTTGCGGGAATCAGAATCGGAATAATCTTTATTGACATTTCACCGAGGTACAATGGGAATATGTGCGCACAATCGTCCGAAAGAAGGACTAAGTGTACGAAGCTGCAGCTGATTATCAGCGCGGCCATCTTATTCCTTATCAGAATAATAATCTTAGATATGAAAAGGGGAGAAGAACCATGAGGGTAGATAGTGGTATTACAAAAAAGATCTTTCACATCTTGTCTATCAGGACACGACTTGAGACATCAAAAAACTCTACCAGCAAGCACAGTTAAGACAAGTTACATATGCGTTTGAGGTCGAGTTGGTGAGATTAGTCCATGAGCCCTTTTCAGATCAGCCACAGTTCTGATGATGTTTTTCAGCCAGCAGTTCTGATAAGCTTGCACAGAAAGTTCTCCTGGGGTGAGTGGAGATAGCACATTTCTGCTGAATTAGGCTGAAAAGTTTTGAGTGCAAAATTTGCTGAAGTAGCTGAAAAACCTAAACTTAGCATAAAAACAGCTAAATAGTAGCTGAAATGGCAGAAAAGGTTGAAACTTGCAGCAATAAGCTGAAAGTAGAATAACAAGCTGAAATGAAATTAGCTGAAAGAAGTTAGAAGCACAAGAATGTTGCAGTTAGATGAAAGAATCTGAAAACACAAAACAGCTGAAATTAGCTAAAAACATGCTGAAATAGAGCTGAAATGGAAGAACAAGCCTAAGTTAGTAGAAGAAAGCAGAAAGAACACATATTTGCTGTATTAGGTTTAAATAAGCAGAAATGAACACTAAAATGTGTTAGATAAAAAAGGCTGAAATTAGCAAGAAATAGCTGAAAAGTAGCTGAAACGGCAGAAATAAGCGCACATTACTAGAAAGAAGTAGAGAGAGCACAATCATGCCCAGTTAGGCTGAAAGAAACAACAATTAACACAAAAAGTGGAAGTTATCTGAAAAAAGCTGAAATTAGGCAAAAATCTGCTGAAAAGTAGCTAAAAAAATGCAGAAAGAAGTTTAAATTACCAGAAGGAAGTGGAAAGAGCACATTTTTGCTTAATTGGGCTGAAAAAAGTTGAAATGAATGCAAACAATGTGGAATTAACTGAAAAAGCTAAAATTACCATAAAACAGCTAAATAATTGCTGAAATAGCTGAAACTTGCAGAAATAAGCTGAAAGGAGCATTATGAGCTGAAATTTGTTAAAAGGGTTAGAAAAACAAAAATTATAGTTAGAAAAAAGAATCTGAAAACACAAAACTGCTTAAAAAACAGCTGAAATCAGTTCATTTCAGTTTATTTATATAGAGCCAATTCACAACAACGTTGTCTCAGGGCACTGAACAGAAACATTCATTTATATAAAAAGCCAATTATTAAATTTCTCTAGATAAGGAAGCCAGCAGACTTGTTGAAATTGTCTAAAAAATTAAAAAAATAAAAAACAGATGAAAAGTAGCTAAAAAGTTTCATTTTATATTCTGGTGTTTAAAGAAAGAAGTTTAAATTACCAGAAGAAAGTGCAGAGGGCACATTTTTGCTGAAGTAGGCTGGAAAAAAAGTTGAAACAAGTGCAAAAACTGTGGAATTAGCCGAAGAAGCTAAAATTAGCATAAAAGCTAAATAGAAGCAGAAATAGCATAAAAAGCTGAACGAAGCATAACAAGCTGAAATTAGCAGAAACAAGTTAGAAGCAGCACAAAAACGTTGTTAGAATAAAGAATTTGAAAGGAGTGCAAAACAGCTGAAAGGAGCTTAAAGTCGTTTAAATTTGCAGAAGGAAGCTGAAAGCAGCCGAAGCAGAACAAAATGTGAAAGGAGCAGTACAAGGTTGTGAACACATCTAAAGATCTGAACGATGGAAAATGAGCTTAAAAATGGCTAAATATTTCAAAAAGCTAAAGTTGCACGTCATAGCATCCTTCTGAAAGAAGCAGAAATTAGCAAAAAAATTTAAAAAGAGTCTGAAAAGGTAGAACAAGCTTAAAGTAGCAGAATAAAGCAGAAAGAATATGTTTGCCCAGTCAGGCTGAAAGAAGCTGAAATGAGCACAAAAAAGTGGCATTTGTTGGGGGGGGGGGGTCTGAAATGAGAAAAAATCAGCTGAAAAGAAGCTAAAAACACAAATAGAAGCTGAACTTACCAGAAGGAAGTGGAGAGAGCATATTTTTGCCGAATTGGGCTGAAAAAAGTTTAAATGAGTGCAAAAAATGTAGAATTAGCTAAAAAAGTTAAAATTAGGATAAAACAGCAAGCAGCTGAAATAACAGAAAAAGCTGAAACTTGCAGAAATAAGCTAAAAGGAGCCGAACAAGCTGAAATTACCAGAAGGAAGTGGAGAGAGAACATTTTTGCCAAATTGGGCTGAAAAAATTTAAACGAGTGCAAAAAATATTAAATTAGCTGAAAAAGCTTAAATGTACATAAAACTGCTAGTAGCTGAAATAGCAGAAAAAGCTGAATCTTTCATAAATAAGCTGAAAATACCAGAAAGAAGACAGAAGAAGCACAAAAATGCTGTTAGATATTATCTGAAAGGAGCACAAAACAGCTGAAAGTAGCTGAAAAACAGTTTAAATTAGCAGAAGGAAGCTGAAAGAAGCTAAAAAAAAAGCTGAACAAAAGGTGAAAGGAGCAGTAAAAGGTTGTAAACACATCTAAAGATTTGAAGGATGGAAAATGAGCTCAATTCATTTTCTATGAGACAAAAATGTCAGAAAAGGCTAAATATTTCAAAAAGCTAAAGTTGCACGTCATAGCATCCTTCTGAAAGAAGCAGAAATTAGCTAAAATAAAATAAAAAGCCTGAAAAGGTAGAACAAGTTTAAAGTAGGAGAATAAAGCAGAAAGAATATGTTTGCCCAGTCAGGCTGAAAGAAGCTGAAATGAGCACAAAAAAGTGGCATTTGTTTGAATTTTTTTTTAAAAAGGAGCTGAAATTAGCAAAAATCAGCTGAAAAGAAGCTAAAAACACAGATAGAAGCTGAAATTACCATAAGGAAGTGGAGAGAGCATATTTTGGCCGAATTGGGCTGAAAAAAGTTTAAATGAGTGCAAAATATGTAGAATTAGCTAAAAAAGTTAAAATGAGGATAAAACGGCAAGCAGCTGAAATAACAGAAAAAGCTGAAACTTACAGAAATAAGCTAAAAGGAGCAGAACAAGCTGAAATTACCAGAAGGAAGTGGAGAGAGAACATTTTTGCCAAATTGGGCTGAAAAAATTTAAATGAGTGCAAAAAATATTAAATTAGCTGAAAAAGCTTAAATTTACATAAAACTGCTAAATAGTAGCTGAAATAGCAGAAAAAGCTGAATCTTTCATAAATAAGCTGAAAATACCAGAAAGAAG
>JBBPBX010010574.1:22968-33026 GCA_038048925.1 Garcialebias charrua
GGTTGAATGAATGTATTAATCCGCCATGATGCACACCGTTCACCACTTCAGCCTCCTTACGATGGTCCATTTCATGTTTTGGAGAAGGGACCTAAAGATTTTTTTGGTGGAGTTGGTGTGTAATCAGGAGAGGGTTTCAGTGGACTGTTTGAAACCAGCTCATGTGTTGCCGGGGGACCCGGTTGAGTTGTCTCAGCCACCTCGTCGTGGCTGTCACCCAATTTCTTTGCCCACTCTTCCAGGTTTTTCTCCTACAACTGAGTTACCTCCCTCAGGTGAACAGTTAAGTGGCAGTCAGTGCGGAGAGTCTCCTTCAACTTCAACACCTGTCACTGTGAAGAATAGCCGTCGTGGCTGCTTTATCAAACTCCCTAGCCGTTACCGTTAGGTATTTCATTCATTTATTTACTGTTTTACACCTGTAATAGGTTTCACAATTTGTGTTTTTGGTGTTTGTGACATTCTGTGTGTTCAAGGGGGTCCTGTGTGGCGGACACAAATGTATATATTTCATGTCAGAATGTGCTCTTATTGTGAAAGGGACAGAATATAAAAAAGAGAGCAGTTCAATGGTTGTAATTCTGTTGTTTCTCCTGAGCTTGATGTTGGAAGACGTTGAGAATAAATAGAGACTCATAATATTTTTCGTCTCTTTCTGCCAACTTCCACAAGCGCAGATTTCTTTAATTTGTTCTTTGTGTCGTCAGCCAAGTCAGAATAGGTTTCAAGTCAATTCTTGTTGTTTTTTTGTCCAGTGGTTACCACAAGAATGTTTATAGAAGAGAAGAAATTGGGTTCCACTTGGGCTACAAGGTCGCCATCTCCGTCCGGAGCAAGTCCAGGAATTCGATCCAGTTTTCCTAGCCATCCAAAGAACCAAGTCGAGATGAGGTTCCCTGCAGTCATGGTAATGGACAGCCACACAGTTTACACAAGCTCTTGTCAACGAGACAACTCAAAACTTAGCGTCGCACATCCATAACAATCCATGCAAATGACAACAAGCTGCCTTTTTTGGACTGTTTGGTTCACATGGAGGGAGAGTGTAACCTGGTTGTATTTCTCCTTTGTTATAATTACACAAAATGTCTTTTTGTATTGTTGTATTATTGCATATTGTTTATTACCTGACTGAAACACCACTGTCAATATGTCAGGTATGTTTTATAAGAATGTTGCCTTTTTGTCACGTTGTCCTGTGGGAGAGGACTTGGAGTGGGCAGCTTATAACACGGTTGTTTTGTGTGCGTTATTTCTGTCAGAATAAACCAAGTCATCCTGTCTAAATATAAATCGTGTCACGGCCTGATCAATCCATAAAACCAGCACAACGCAGAAAGGATCCGGTTACAAGAGGACAGCCTCAACATTGAAGTTTACAGAAAACCAACCCACACAGACCAGTATCTCCTGTTTGACTCTCACCATCCACTAGAACACAAACTCTCTGTCATCAGAACTTTACAGCATCGGGCCGAACACATCCCCACGAAGACAGAAAGGAAGAAAAAGGAACAGAAACACTTTGAAAAATCTCTCCAACATGTGGATATCCTAACTGGGCTTTTGTCAAGTCAGCGAGGAAATCAACAAAACACAATAATGAACAAAAAAAGGCGAACAGATGGAAAAACATTGTCATCCCTTATGTGGCTGGAGTATCAGAGAATTTCAGAAGAATTTTCAACAAACACAACATCCCAGTACATTTCAAACCCAGCAGGACTCTCAGACAGAGGCTGGTCCACCCTAAGGACAAAACACCCACACACAAACAGAGTGGTGTAGTGTTTGCAGTCCAGTGCAGCGAGGACTGTCCAGACCTCTACATTGGAGAAACTAAACAGCTTCTTCACAGAAGAATGTCCCAACACAGGAGAGCTTCCTCCTCTGGACAAAACTCAGCTGTTCACCTCCCCCTCACGGACAAGGGACACTCTTTTGAGGACCAGAATGTACATATTTTGGACCGAGAGCACAGGTGGTTTGAGAGGGGTGTGAAGGAGGCGGTTTATGTAAAACTAGAGAAACCATCGTTAAACAGAGGAAGAGGCCTCAGATTTCAACTTTCTAAAACTTATAGTGCTGCCCTGGGTTTGGTTCCCAGACGTTTCACACCTGATGAGAACAAAGGGGCCTCGTTTGTGAATTAGACTGGCAAGGACTTTGAGAGGTCCCTGCTGTTGAGGTGTGAGGTGTGATTTGTCAATTTATGATGTGTGTGTGTGTCTTCTGTAAGCCCTGCTTTCACACGCTGAACTTTGAATGTGTCACATGTATGTGTTAGCTCAAGTATGTGTGTGTGTTTGCTTTCAATTTACATAGGTTGGTGCGTGTCACCTCAGCCTGCTTATAAATTCACTCACTCACAGCCTGCTCATTGAATTGATAAAGCTCCCCGGATGGAAAGCAAAACGTTTTCTGTTACAAATAAAGTCCAGTTGTTTCTGTATTGAACGCCTTTTTTGATTCTATCATGTCCTGGACGACTGAGAATCTCCCACAGACCAAAAACATGCATGTTAGGCTGATTGGTGACTCTCAATTTCCCTAGGTGAGAGAGAGAGAATGGTTGTTTGTCTCTATGTGTTCCTGCGATAAACTGGAAACCCATCCAGGATGTACCCTGACCCTCGCACAGTGATAGCTGGACATGGGCACCGACAACCCCTGTGACCCAAAAAGGAAGAGACGGGTAAAAATAATGGATGGATGGAACTGTAAGGTCGCCGTTTCGACACCCCCGGACTGATGAAATCAAAATGTAGGTGTGAAAGGTTCATCCACCCACATCTGTCTCCTACGGTGGCCCTAAGGTGTAAATGTACATGTGAAAAAACTGAATTATATTTGAAAAACCACATTTGAAAAAATGGAATTTATTTCATATGCGATTCCGTTTTTTTCTATTGTGATGCTGTTTTTTTCTAATGTGATTCTGTTTTTTTCTAACGTGATTCTGTTTTTTTCTAATGTGATTCTGTTTTTTTCTGATGTGATTCTGTTTTTACTAATGTGATTCTGTTTTTTTTCTATTGTGATTCTGTTTTTTTTTCTAATGTGATTCTGTTTTTTTCTAATGTGATTCTGTTTTTATCTAATGTGATTCTGTTTTCTTCTAATGTGATTTGAGCCACTTCCGCTTTGGCTTAATGTAATTCCGTTTTTTCAAATGTTGTTCATTGACACCTTAGGGCCACCGTAGTCTCACCCTCATTTGCCACACTCTGGGCCCTTGAGCAAGGCCCTTAACCACCACAATCTGATCCTCGGGTGCCCTAGATGTCAGCTCTCTGCTCCACACAGAGGGCTGTGGTAGCTCAGTGATCTGTGGTTGTGTCAGGAAGGACATCCGACAAATCAAAAAAGGCGTTCAATACAGAAACAACTGGACTTTATTTGTAACAGAAGACGTTTCGCTTCTCATTCGAGGAGCTTTCTCAATTCAAAGAGCAGAGAGGGAGGGGCAGAGGACTAGAATGTGCACATTTTGGACTGAGTGCACAGGTGGTTTGAGAGGGGGGTGAAGGAAGCTGTTTATGTTAAGAGGTAGAAGCCTTCTCTTAACAGGGGAGGAGGTCACAGATTCCAACTTTCAAAAATGTATAATGCAGCTTTAGGACTGATTCCCAGACGATTTTCACACCTGATGGGAACAGAGGAGCTTCATCTGTGAATTAGACTAAAGGCTCCAGTATAGCTCTGCGTACAACCGTACACGTGTCCGTACACGCGCACTGAACGCAGACAGTTCACCCCCATAGCTCAGCGAAGGCTCCAGTGTTTTTGCACCAAATTCTTGACATCATTTGAGCAGCTGCAGCGCAGAGCAAGGTCGCTGATTGGTCATTTGCTGACATGCCTACGGAATTGATTGACGGGTCGGTGGGGAAAAAAAGGCAGCTTCTGCCGCAGCATGTTCTGTGTTTATACGTTAATAAAAAGTAAAAAAAAAAAACAGGGAGTGCTGGTCCTGCAGCCCACACATCAGACCAGCACACCAGGAAATCTGTAGAAACTCTTGCAACCACGCTCAACCCGAGTTTAATTTGCTCGTGACAAATTCATTCATTTCTCATCATTTCAGTCATGGAGTCAATGGAGGAGGAAGCGATCGCTGCCTTTTGGCAAAAAAAACTAAAGAAATGGCCAGATCAAGGATGAAGAAGGGGATTTTAATACATTTGTGTCACATACAACATGGTCTGGCGCCGGGCAGTTTATTGTGCGACAACGCGTTTGCGTATGCGGCCGTAAAAATGGAGCTTTGCGCGTACATGCCCTGCGGGGCCACGCTTGTGCTTCTGCGAACGAACAGCGTACAGCGGCGTATGGCCATACGCAGAGCTGTACTGGGGGCTTTACAAAGACCTTAAGAAACCCCTACTGTTAAAGTTTGAGGTGTGATTTGTCAATTTACATAGGTATGTTGTATCTTATTGTAAGGATTTGGGGGGGGGGGGTCAGTATTAAACTGACACCCTTTACCTTAATTATTTACTTATTCAGATTGAATAGTAATTTACGGATTCTTTTCTTTTTCAGATTACCCAATATTTCTGTGATCGTTATGATGGACAAAAAAATCATAAAGCCATTAAGTGACGAGGAGATATTGATTTTAGTTGGTAGGCCAGGAGACACTACCCTTTATTTAAAATAAATCAACTAAAATTAACATCAATACACTTGATTGACGGATTTCACTTCCTTGCAATTTAACACGCATCAGCAGACTTAAATGTAACACAACAGACTTCGGTAATGAGTTGACATATTACTTTTTTATCTGTGGCTCTTAGCTTAAAATGTAGTTACCAGCTTAGAATTTAGGAGAAGGAAATAGGAGGAATAAAAGAGGTTGGAGAGGTTGTAAAGAGGGAAGTTTATCTTGCATTTATAAAACCAGATGACACTCTTCCATACGCGTCCAGCTAAGATATCATCACACCTCCAGCAAGCAAACAGCTGCTTCTTTACCTTAAGACGTCCGCCTCGGTTCTGGTAAAGAACTGTGATCAGCCTTGGACATAAACGAGTTGTAGGTCCCGCAAGTCCAAGCTGGACTCCAAACGTGTTTACCTTGTCAGTGTCGGTGATACTTGCTTTAGTCGGCAGAAGTCGTGGCAGTCATGGTTTTTGGCTCAAGATAACTTATTCCAGAAAGGAATTTAATTCAAAGTTCTGAGCTTATGCTCGGTTCGAAGTGGACTGATAAGAAGCATTCATTCTGGGGCAGAGACGAGCCGCCCAAGATCCGGCCCAACCCGCGCCCAGCCGACAGGACAGGACACCAGAGTCCAAACAGCCCCAGGGAGAGCGTAGCGCCAGCCTCGCCCACGGCACACCACCAGGCCCTGAACTCCCCATAGTCCAGGACAACACCCAACTGCCTATCCGTCTGCCGGACCCCACCCCCGGAATGGCAGCCAGGGAATTAGGGGTAGCAAAAAAATAAATAAATAAGACCCCGACACACACATCCCCGCCCCAGATGTGCTGTTGATGTGTGTTGTTGTAAAGTGTTATTAAAAAGAAGGGAAAGAAGAAGGAGCAGAGGCTGGCATGATGCCAGTTTCCCCTCCACCCCAACCCTAATCCAAACCCTTACTGTCTAAATGTAGCATTGGAAGTGAGCACAGGCTCAGGGGGCGAGAGTAGTGTCATCCCGCCACCCATAGCCATAGTGCCCACCCCAAGTTCCTATTTGTTAATGTCATGAGGATGTTATGATTGAATGTCTAAGTTGTATAATAAAATTTAGTCCCATATGGCTCTGGACAACAGAGATGTAAAATTGTTGCAGCATACCCGAGTCCCAAAATCCCTACATGTATGAAATTTGAAAATGAAGAGGGCGGAGGTGTGCGATGAGGGATGGGGAGAAAAATAACTCCCAAATGCTCCTGCAGAGAGTCAGCTCCCCCGCTGACCCAACAAGCCCCCCCAGCTCCCCAAGGTCCACCCAAAGTGCGAGGCCAAGTTATACGCCTTCTAACACAGGATCATCCTGATTAGTTCAAGGGTGTCAGAGAGGGAGCTTTCCATGTTAAAAAGTGACTTCTTGTTCTGAGGGGGTGCGGCTTCGATGACGTCAGAACATGACACAATGGATCATCGGGCATACAACAGGGATGACTCATGCCAAGTTTGTTGCATTTCGGTCTTTCAATGTGAAAGTTATAGGGTTTGGAAATTTATGACTTATTTGATTTATGCAGGGGTCCATCCTGGGTCCTCTCTTGTTCTCCTTATACCTGCTGCCACTCGGCGCTATTTTCCGGAAACACAATATACCCTTCCACTTCTACGCTGATGACTGTCAAATTTACTTCCCCCTAAGACAAAATGGTACAGGCTCTATTCAACCTCTGCTCGACTGCCTGGCTGACATCAGGGACTGGATGGCTTTAAATTTCTTAAGCTTCAACGATAAGAAGTCGGAAGCCATATTGTTCCTTCCCAATGACACAACCTCAAACCACTGCATTGACCTGTCTGCTCTACCCCTGTCCGAAAAACAAAAAGTCACAAATCTGGGAGTGATAATGGATCCTTCCATGAAACTCAACAGTCATGTAAACATGATTGTCAAATCCTGTTTTTTCCAGCTGAGGCGTCTGTCTAAGCTGAAGCCCATATTATCAAAAAACAACCTGGAGACAGTGATTCACGCATTCATTACATCTAGGCTGGATTACTGCAATTCCCTTCTGCTTGGCGTCAGTCAAGCCACCATTGCACGATTACAACTGGTTCAGAACGCAGCTGCCCGATTTTTAACCAGCACACGCAAAAGAGAGCACATTACACCAGTCTTGGCCTCCCTTCACTGGCTACCGGTTCATCTTCGAATCCAATTCAAAATTCTCATGTATGTCTACAAATCGCTGAACAGTCTCGCCCCCGCCTATCTCTCGGATCTGATACACCCATATGTCCCTCCACGTGCTTTGAGGTCAGAGGATCAGGTACTCTTAATAGTTCCAGAAACTCGCCTTAAGCGCAGGGGTGACAGGGCGTTCTCTGTAGCAGGCCCAAGACTCTGGAACGAGTTACCGCTGCTCATCAAACAGGCCCCCTCCCTCTCGGTTTTCAAATCCCGGTTAAAAACTCACTACTACTCCATCGCTTTCAATGCCAGCTGATTTGTATTGGATCGTTTTATTTATGATCTGCAATGTTTTTATGTTTTTCGTGTTGTACTTCATTGTCTGTGTTGCCTGTTGCGTGTTTGTTTGTCCAGCACTTTGTGTGGACTTGTTCCTGTTTAAAGTGCTTTATAAATAAAATGGTATGGTATGGTATGGGTATGGTATGGTATGACGTGAAGCACAACTTTGAGGCCTGGCCACGCCCCTTTAGCATAAATGAAAACGCAAGCTTTTGATAACTTTTACTGTCCAATGTGTTAAGGGCATATTAACCAATATTGAAGGCAATCCTTCAAAATCCCTAGGAGGAGTTTGTTAAAATCCGTAATTAGAAACGCCAAAAAATGACACTTTGACCCAAAATGGCTGACTTCCGGTTGGTTTTGGACCAGGGCTCCAAGAGACTTTTTCATAGGTCCTGATCAGGCACAGATGTTCACCGAGTTTCAGAATTATGGTCCAAAAATGGCTTGGGGCTGAATTTTTTTAATATTCTAGAGGGTGCTGTAGAGGCTATTGGCCAATTAGAGGGGCGGCCGTGGCGTAGTGGTAATGGCAGTCGTCCCCCGATCGGAAGGTTGGCGGTTCGAATCCCGGTTCCCCACACCATGTGTCGTTGTGTCCTTGGGCAAGACACTTAACCCCGAGTTGCTCCCGGTAGGACTGGAAAGCACCTTGCATGGTAGTCTGCCGCTACCGGTGTATGAATGTGTGTAGCATTCAATGTGTGTAGCGCTTTGAGATTTTCACTAATGAAAAGTGCGTTATAAATTGAATTCATTATTATTATTATTATTATTAATTAGCATGGATTCCTATTCAAGGGGTGGATGATGATCGATCATACTGACTTTGGTGCACCTCGGATCCAATCTCTGGAATTCAGAGCCAGATGTATGGCGACGACATTACGTCTTACTTCGCCGCGTTGCTACGCCCATATGCTCCATCCAAAATGTTAAGGGTTGGAAAGTAAATTTCACCAACATGTCTTGGGTCACTGGACATAATGTCATGCTGATTAGGTAACGGGTCAGATTAGGACCTTTGAACGTAAAATTTTACACTTCCTGTTGTCAGGGGGCATGGCTTAAGTGATGTCATGATTTGACCATTCAGTCTTTCAGGGGACCAGATCTGGATCAATCACTGAAGGTTTGATGTATTAGACAGTTTTTGTGTAGGTGCTATTAGCGTTTCTTTTTTCATGGCGAGATGTCCAACTTTGACGTCTGACCCCACCCCTTCAGCATGCTTCGAAATGAACCATTTTCATAACTTTTTGTTCCCCATGCCCTTTGAACAAAATGGCCAAATTTGAAAGCGATTGAGCAAAATCCCTAGAAGTTTGTTCAAATGCAGAGGCTGTAAACAGCCAAAAAGGTGTGAAAATTTGGAAAGCATTCCAAAATGGCCACCTTCCTATTTATCTAACATTGTTGGTGCCAGTGGGTTTTCTGTGCATCTTGGTGAATTGGACAAGTGTACCAAATTTCATGTTTCTACGACAAACTAAGGTTAATGCGGCGGAGGGTCTTTCGAACATTTCTAGGTGGCGCTCTTGAGCCGTTTCTGTTGCGATTTTTACCACGCCCCCAAAATATATACATTTTCACCAGTCCTGATGCGGCGCCATATTTGTTGAGTTTTGGGGTATGATAAAGCCCCCAAAAGACCAATTCATTTGGCGGAAAATAATTGTAGCTCGGGCCTGAACAGAGCGATTACAATAGGCCTCCACAGTGCTTCGCTGCTCGGGCCTAAAAAGTTGTAATGTAAGCTCAATCATTCAGTTTTATTTAATCAACCCATTTCTCTGTGTTTGGCCTCTCCTGTCCAATAAGCACAAGTCCACCCAGACTACACTGTAGATGACTTTTCTTTAGATAAAAAAAAAGTCTCTAGAAAGTGCGTTAGAGTTGCCTTGATTTAACTAAAAGCTAATAATTTAAGCAATGCAGTAGTTTCACACATTATGTCAGAAGAACGTTTCGTCTTTCGGAAAGACAAAAGTTAAAAGTGTTTGTGCTTTTATTTTGATAGACAAGCGGAAGTTGCGCTGCGCTGTGTGGTTTCTTTACTGATCGATTGTGTCACAACAATTCTCAGTTTGGTCGGTTCGGAGCGACTTGTTTCGGTTTATTCTCCACTTTCCCTTCTCAGAGTGTGCTAAGAGTTAGCAGCGTTAGCTCCAGGATGGTTAAAGTGTCGTTCAACGCAGCTTTGGCCCAGAAAGACGTCAAGAAAGATGCTGAAAGTCTGATCCCCGAGGAGGACAAGGTGAGCAGAAAATGGCTGAGCTGAACGTCATCCGACCGTTGAACTGGGCTTGGAGACGATGAAAGGAATCCTTCATGTTGTCGTGCGACACATCTTGTGTTAGCCCGAGTTAAAGTTTGTTACTAAGAGCTGAACTTACCGTCGTAACATGTTCGACCGTGTTTGAAGTTTAATGGGCTGAACGTCTTCCTCGTTTGGGCTTCGAGTGGCTGTTAAACAACATTTAACTGAGAAACACGACATTTTATATCCTTTACTTTCATTAAAAACATGACATTTTATACATTTTATACATTTTATATCCTTTACTTTCGTTTAAGTTTGTTTGGGCTCGGTTCTTTTGACCCAAACTAAAGTCACTAAACAAAGTGCACTTTTTACATGTTGGACTTTATTTAAATGTCGTGATAACTGTGAGTCACTGAAAACTACACGAGTCAGCTGTTCTTGATCAAACAAACATTTGGAGTCCAAAGTAGAAAATGTGCAACACTTCCGGTTCAATGTATGTTTAGTATGTTTATTAAATTTGTTCATTTTTTTTTTTACAAAAGAAACAATACAAGACAATCCCATAAATGATAATGTACAAAATATAAAAAAATGAAAGGTAGCAGAAAGAAG
>JBBPBX010010574.1:38097-57636 GCA_038048925.1 Garcialebias charrua
AGACAATCAGAAAAAAGCATATAGGGTAAAATGAAAAGTAAATGAAATAAGTGAAAAGCTTGTAAAACTAAATAAAAAAAATAAAAAAATGCAACGTTATGAAACGGTGTATGTTCTCTGGGAACATCTGTTTGATTTGATACACCAAATGCTAAATTAAGCGTGGGGGCTGTGGAAGAAATTTCAGCTTGGGCTTTTTGTTTTTCTACACAACAGGAAATTCTATGTTTACAATTAGAGTCTAGGTTTAAATAATTTGTTTCAGTTGATAAGGCATGGGGACTTCCTGCAGACAACCAGAGGTTACTGAAACTTACACCGGAGGTTACGTTAGGGATGCACAATATTGAGTTTTGGCTGATATCCGATGCAGATACCGATATTTTATATACATTCTTTTGTCAGAACATGGTCCTCTTATTTGCTACAAAAATTGTGTAACAGCTGTAAGAGCTGGTGACATATATTCAGTAACAGCCATATGATACACATAGCACTTTGGCCTATGTCAAATGAAAAGTGTAAATATTATTTATTAGCATTAGTCACCTGCGATGCTGTCTCACTTGTGGAGGCTTGTTCCAGGTTCCAGCTGCAATGTGGGATCCTCTGCACTCCTCTGCATGAAGGAACGCCTTTTTAAGTTCAAAGTTTTTATCTATCCATTGTGCTGTAAGACTAATCATGCTAACGGGGTTAACACGACGTCCAAATGTCTGTGGGAAAACTCACCCAACAAGTCGTGCTATCGGCGATTAGCTTCTCAATGACATCAGAAATGACTGCTTGTAACTCTGGAAACGTTACGTCGGAAAAATATCTGACTGCCGACGATGTAGCAAGGCTCAACATAGTCCATAAATCTTCGTAATCCAATATCCACGCCAACGAAAAATAAAACTTCCACACTGCCAATATTTTGAAAATTCCTCTCCACCGTGAGCTCAGGTAAGCGCACGTGACGTAATCGCGTTGTGCTACTGCTGCAGGCAAAAACAGCGCCTTTTACATGTATATCGGCGAGTTATTTTAATGGAACGGCCGATGTCTGATATTGAACTTTAACGCTAATATCATCCATGCTGATAAACCGTGCATCCCTAGGTTACGTGCCAGACTTGCTGATAATAATAAAATTTTGATGCGGTAAAAACTCCCTTTCAGACATGTCTTAATAGAAATATTAATGTTGACTGTCACTGAAGGTGTTGCTGGCAAAGCTGAATAACAAAACAAAAAAAATTCTGTTGAAGTGAAAATATTTGACTGATTAGAAAACAATATTTTAACTTGCTCTCTCCAAGACCGTTTCAATATAAATGTAATGCCACATGTTGGAAGTTATTCAAATTAATATTTTCTACTTTATTTTAGCTGGGTTAAGTTCAAGTTCGAGTCAACTTTATTGTCGTTAAGTATTAAAGAAATGGTATACGAGGATCTAGGGTTGGGTATACGAGGATCTAGGGTTGGGTATCGTTAAAAAAAATCGTTACAGGTAGTGCTGGACAATAATTCGATAATGATATATCTCGCTATATACTTTTATTCATTAACGATGATATGAATTTTAAGCATATTTTCGATATTTCGATAGAATTTTACAGCGTTTCACTGACGTTTTTCTTTTTCTGTTCGGGTTGAAGTAGCAGCTTCACTTTCAACCTGGACAGAAAAAGCTGCAACACAAAAACGTAAGTGCGTGGTGACTAGGCAAGTAACCGTACAAGTGGGTGTACCGAACCGTTTCGGTACACCACGTTCGGTTCGGTCCACCTGCGTACCGTTTCGGTTATTTTTTCATTCATTAAACATTATTAACGGGGAGTATATGCACAGCGGAACAAAATTTCCTGGGCGCGTTTCAGCACGGAGCTATTATTGCGCAGCACGCGCAGCATGCGCAGCTTTTAGCCGTTAGCATCTCGTGCGGCCTCCTGCTTGTGAACGTTATAGCTTTCTTGTTAAAAGACGAGCGCACATTCAAAGCTGTGTGGACTTTGTTTCATGAAGACTCTGCAGCAGCAACACGTCTAACGTGAACGCGCTGGAAACTATAGCCGTTTTCGCATTGCACGGCCCTCAATGGCCCGGGCCGCCCCGCCTTCTAACCCGGGTTCGGCGTGTTCGCATTTTCCTTTTTTTCCCCGGGTCCGCCCTCGTTTTGGAACCATCTCCACCGTGGTTCTGATCGGGCCGGACTCCCCGGCCCAGTTTGACGTCATTTACTGCTCACATTTGATTCGTTGTTTGCAGCAGGGGCTGGACTCGTTCTAACAACAACCTCAGCGCGAGCTTAATTTCATTAAAATTTAACTACAGAACCCCCTAAAAAAATTGTTAGCTGAATTAGTTTTTCTGAGTTTAATTTTTGTTAATAACTGATTACAAATAAGCTTATGTTAGAACGTAAATAAATCGAAGCGCGCACCCATTAACCCATAGCTTACAGAGCATTTCCGCCTTTCAGCGCGAGCTGAAGTTCATTAAAATATAATAATAATAATAATAATAATAATACTTTATTTATAGAGCCCTTTAAAACAACCACAGCTGCAACAAAGTGCTGTACATAAAATCAAGAACATTTAAACACATAAAAAGAAAACAGTTGTTAAAACATTAAGATCAATAAAAACAATAAAAACAGTGCAGAACAAAATCACATAACTAATATTCTCTAACTCTTGCGCGTAGTCAGGGTTTTAAAATATAACTGATAATCTCTAAATCCTACGCGTGCCAGAATTTTACGTGGGGCAAATCCTTCATAAGAAAGGTTGACTCCAAAAAAACTAATAAGCTGCCGTGGCGGAAAGGAAAAGCTCATGGCGTTAAGCCTACATTTTATCTTGACCCGTAGGCTACGAGTTCGAATCTCACCTGGGTCAAGTTATTTTACGTTTGTCTTTTATTGGAGAAAATAAAAAAAGGAGTTTGTGTTATGCTTAACACAGGAGTGTTATTTAAGTTATTTAAAAACTTTTTGGAGAAAATAAAAGGAAGGAGTTTGTGTTATACTTAACACAAACTCCTTTTTATTTTATCTAAAAAATAAATAATAATGAAGGAGATGGTCTCCAAAAATAAATAATAAAATAAATAAATAAATAAATAATAAAATAAAATAAAAAGAAGTAGTTTGAGTTATGCTTAACACAAACTCCTTCTTTTTATTTACTCCAAAAAATAATAAAATAAATAAATAAATAAATAATAATAAAATAAAAAGTAGTTTGTGTTATGCTTAACACAAACTACTTCTTTTTATTTTATTTTATTATTTATTTTTTGGAGACCATCTCCTTCATTATTATTTATTTTTTGGAGTAAATAAAAAGGAGTTTGTGTTAAACATAACACAAACTCCTTTTTATTTTCTCCAAAAAGTTTTTAAATAACTTAAAGCTCCACTGACATGTTCTTTTAACCTTTCAAAAAATGGCACAACATATATAAATATTAAGATAGACCTCTGACCGTTTTTGCTAAAATAATGTTAAATGAATGAAAATTTCTCTCAAAATAGTTTAAAATTAGCGCCGTTTTTTTAGACCGTAAATCCGGATCTTCCGGTCACGTGTCAGCATTCCCGTTTCTGACGTCACGTCCGATACTGAACTCTGCTCAAACGACAAAAATATAGACGCATCCGTCGAATTTAGCCATTTAAAACTACATTATAGCGATTTGGCTTCGCTATAATGTAGTTTTAAATGGCTAAATTCGACGGATGCGTCTATATTTTTGTCGTTTGAGCAGAGTTCAGTATCGGACGTGACGTCAGAAACGGGAATGCTGACACGTGACCGGAAGATCCGGATTTACGGTCTAAAGAAACGGCGCTAATTTTAAACTATTTTGAGAGAAATTTTCATTCATTTAACATTATTTTAGCAAAAACGGTCAGAGGTCTATCTTAATATTTATATATGTTGTGCCATTTTTTGAAAAGTCAAAAGAACATGTCAGTGGAGCTTTAAATAACACTCCTGTGTTAAGCATAACACAAACTCCTTCTTTTTGTTTTCTCCAATAAAAGACAAACGTAAAATAACTTGACCCAGGTGAGATTCGAACTTGTAGCCTACGGGTCAAGATAAAATGTAGGCTTAACGCCATGAGCTTTTCCTTTCCGCCACGGCGGCTTATTAGGTTTCTTTGGAGTCCACCTTTACTATGAAGGATTCGCCCCTTGTAAAATTCTGGCACGCGCAGGATTTAGAGATTATCAGTTATATTTTAAAACCCTGGCTACGCGCAAGAGTTAGAGAATATTAGTTATATTTTAATGAACTTCAGCTCGCGCTGAAAGGCGGAAATGCTCTGTAGGCTATGGGTGCGCGCTTCGTGTTATTTACGTCCTAACATAAGCTGATTTGTAATCAGTCATTAACAAAAATTTAACTCAGAAACACTAATATATATATTCAGCTAACAAATATTTTTTAGCGGCGTGTCCTCTCTTAAAACACTGTAAGCGCGCACACAAGAACACTCCACCCACGTCAAGTGAACACCCCACCCACTTCAAGAGAACGCCCCACCCACTTCAAGGCTTGCTCTCCGGACAATGCGTAATGAACGGGGGCGGGCCAGGGCTGGCTCTGGGCCAACCAGGGACGAGCCGGACTGGGGAGGGCCGTGCAATGCGAAAACGGCTTATGTCATCTAGGGGTGGGCGATATATCGAATATACTCGATGTATCGCGATATTTTAAATGTACGATGGTTAAAAGGGCTATATCGTGTATATCGAGGATCCTCCTGCTGTCGCGCGGGCCCCCACTCGCCCCCCTCCTTCCTGCAGGCTGCAGGAGCCGCGCGCGAGACTTTCAGCACAACATGTAAACACGGCAGATATGAAGAGCGCTGCACGCTGCTGAGGGGGGAAAACAATGTTCTGAGCTAGTTTGGATTAAATTGTCAGATGAGGGCATAAAAAATGTTTTTGTAGACGATGCTGAAAATAGTCCCGAAGAAAGGTCTGAACTACGAATCTTTTTCACCATTTAAACAGCGGAGTGGAGCATGAACGGCAGAACCAAGTGTTTTTACAGCTGCTGCTTCCTTAAAACAAACCACGGGTCTGAGCTTAGTCATGCGTGCACCGCAGAGAGAGGTGGAGACATTAATAAATCAGCATTTTATCATTATCGCTAAAGACACGGTCCTTAGCGGCTAACAAGATGGCTAACGCGTTAGCCGTCTTCTTCCACAGCTGAGACTGACCGTGTCTTTAGCGATACAGCTGATTTAATAATGTCTCCACCTCTCGGTTCACGTTTCTGAGTGGAGGCTGTCGTGTTTTACACAAGGATTCAATGCGACACTTTGTAGAGCAACTTTAGAGAACGTCTTCGTGAATCCGGAAACAACCCCTGACCCTTTCACAATAAAACCGGATACAGTACACAGAGGCTCACTGTGATAAATCTGTTCTTGTTCAGAGGTTTTGCAGACATTGCCTGAACTTGGCACAGTTTGAAACTTGTGCACATTTTGTGGTTTGTTGTTAAAAATTACTAGCACATGCAAATAGTTGAGAGTTGTTACCTGTGACTGTTCTGGGTCAGTAAATTTTATGGCCACTGTTTACACTTTTGTTTTTGTATTTTAAAGGCCTTAATTGTTTTGATTTAATATTTTTTTAATGTTAAAAGCACAAGAGCACCTTTTTAAGTTTAAATTATGTATTCTTCCTTTTTGCTTGAAGTACTTTTTATTTATGTGTGCAATTGATGGTTAAAATAAAATATTTAAGTTTGTTCAAATTTAGTGTTGACATTTTTTAATCAATTTTGAATCATTTTTTCATTGATTTTGGAGATATCGCGATATATATCGTGTATCGTGATATAGCCAAAAAATATTGCGATATAATATTTTCCTCATATCGCCCAGCCCTAATGTCATCCGAACGTGAACGAAGAAACCGCAGCTGCATTAAAACTACTTCATCAGGTGATTCAGAGCGGTCCAGAGCAATAACACAAGCTGTATGAGTTTTTAAATCTCTGAATCTCTAAGTCTGAACGTTGTTATATGCGCAGGCTTTAAAGTTACTGAGCGTCGCTATGAGACATTCATCACGTCAACACTTCAAAAAGTTCAGCTCTTTATGAAAAAACTAACTGATGTTGTCAACAAGCCCTGGACCAGATTAAAGCCCTGATGATGAAGAGTGATTCAACCGTTCAAGAGGTATTGTTCTTTTATTATTATTATCTAAATAATCTTTTTTATATTTAAAATCATAATCTTATTAACTTGTTTTTTTTTTTAACCTCTTTTGTTTTTTTATTTCCAGTCTGTGACAGAGGTAGCTGCTCTCTACTTCCACTTCAGGGAAATCCACCTGCAGCTAAGAAGTGTGTGATGACTGAACTGAACTCTGAACTTTTCCAGGACCTGTCCTGAAGGAACAGGTCCAAGAAGAAGTTGTGAGTACAGTACAGGTAGTCCCCGACTTACGAGCGCTCTGACCTACGAGGTTCCGGACTTACGAGCTGGCGAATTTTTGGAAAAAACGCAAAAAATACAGAATTTTTCTGTGTTTTTTCACCACAGTTCGTTAGCTAAACATGTGGACACACGTTTCCGATCATTTTTATGCACTCGTAAGCAGTTTTTCGATGAAAAACGAGTGTTTGTAGTCGCGCTAGCAAAACCGTTCCAACTTACGAGCGAAATTCCGGACTTACGAGACACGTGGCGGCCGTTCCAAGTTACGAATTTTCGCTTTACGAGCAACTCGTTGTAACGGAACTCGCTCGTAAGTCGGGGACTACCTGTAATGAGGACAAATACAGCCACACTGCTGCTACTGGACAAAAACTTGATTAGTTAGTCTGTTGCTGCTTATTGTTCTGGTTCTGACTGTTATTGTATTAAGATTTTTATTATTGTTCATATAGTTTATTTATTGTAAAGTGTTGTTTATTTAAAAAATCATCAAAATGGATCACTTTTATTTATTAATTACTACAATACAATACAAACGTATTTTTGGCATATTTTCAAAATAAACATTTTGTAAGTCTTTATTGTGTCTTTTTTTTTTGTACCGAAAATTAACCAAACCGAACCCTCCTTGTAATTGAACCGAACCGAAATGTGATTTTAGCGTACCGTTACACCCCTAGTGGTGACTTGTATATTACGCAGCACTCGACTCAGGCGTTAGCAGTAGCAGGCTAAGCTAAGCTTCAACGCGCGTTAAGTTTTCGCTTCAAAACAAGTGCCCATGACTGTCAGAATGTGACAGAACAAAGTTTCACAAGTGAAGAGAAAGAAACGACATCACTGTTAAGAGAGGAAAGACTAATTTGTCGTTGTGGAAGTGGTTCGGCTTTCTAAGATCTGATAAACTGCAGGTTTCTTCTGTAGCGAGTTCTCTTTCTGCTGCAAAACGTGACGGAGTCATTCTAACTAGAGTTGGAAACATCTAACTTGTTTAATCTGAAGAGTTTCCACTTGATAGAATATGATGAGAGTCAGAACATGAAGCACAATAAAGTTTGAGCCAACGTGTCCCTGAAACTATGACGTCCTGAAACCCCCCCCAGCGCTGCATGTTTTGTTTTTTAATTCATTTATTCAAAATAAAACAAATTCATCAGAAAAAAAACACTGAATGAAAAGGTGCAGAAAGAAGAAAACAGTCTTATATCTGCCCCTTATTAAAAAAAAATACAAAATAAATACAAACAAACAACAACAACTTTCACTTGAACAATCTCCAAACTGAAAACAAAAAAACTTCAGGTATCCTTCACCTGCACTATACCTTCCCAACAACTTTAATAATCTTTTAAAACATATAAATAATTTTAGAAATGTTTATGGTGATATCAAATCAACTCCACAATCTTGTTTCCTGAATTACAACACAGCTCCTTCAGACTAGAGAGTCAGAGTCAGAGAGTCTTTATTGTCATTTGCACCGCATGTGGTACATGTGATGAAAACGAGATTATGTACACGGGGTCCCAGTTACATCCAACAACAAATGCAAGAGAAAAACAGTAATAACATCTAGAATTAACTAAGAGAAACATCAACTAGTAATACACTAAGCCCTAATGTAGTGGAAAGAAAAACATCATTATAAACAGCAGCACGAACATGAGTCTTTATGAGCAGATGGTCACAGATGAACACAGCAACAAGAAAACAGATCAGCATCAGCATGATGTGATATTTTGCAGTGTTTATTCTTATTTATTTATTCATGAGTCTAATGCCTGGTACCCACTGCACAACTCGAAACTCCCCTGCCGTCCCCTTTTGGCCGCTTGACACGGTCCCACTGGCCACTGAAGACCGTCTGATGACGCCCACTAGGGGGCAGCAGAGGGAGGGGTCTAGCTTGTCTTCCGGGTTCAGTTGTTGTGTTAACTGCACCTCGGACGGTCTTTGAGATTAAAACGTTTTTTTTATGTTTGGGGTGATCTACACTGGAGAGAACAGCAGCCTGTCAGCAGCAACTGTAAAAATGCCACGTTTATTACCGGAGTTTGGTTCCAATTCATGGAGGGTCGATCCGGTAAGTTTAAAAAGTCCAAAAAAAGTCCCGTTGTGGTTGTGTAATCAGATAGCGAGGCTCTCCCGACTGTTTGCCGGATGCGTCGAGCCTCCAGAGATCAACATTTGGGACGTCGGCGGCTCGACGGCTAGGTTGATTTGGACGCGCGCGTGCCCGCGAAGGGAACTTGGGCTGCCGCCGCGCCGCTTTGATCACTCGAATCGCGCCGCTTCCCTGGTCGCCGTGACTCCACGCGTCTCCTCATAGACTTTGAATGTAAACCGGCCGCTTCAGCTGCCCGAAATCGGGGCAGTGGGTACCAGGCATCACAGCCTCAGGGTAGAAGCTGTTCCTCAGTCTAGTGGTTCTACATTTGATACTCCTCAACCTCCGTCCTGAGGGGAGTGGGGCAAAGAGTGAGTGTGCTGGGTGAGTGAGGTCTTTCATGATGCAGGTGGCTCTTTTCCTGCATCTGGAGGTGTAAATGTCTGTGATGGTGGGGAGACTGACTCCAACAGACTTCTGTGCAGCCTTCACCACTCTCTGTAGAGCTTTCCTCTCTGCAACTGTGCAGCCTCCATGCCACACATTGATGCTGGAGCACAGGATGCTCTCCACTGCACACCTGTAGAAGGAGGTGAGGACTGGGCTGCTCAGACCAGCTCGTCTCAGCCGTCTGAGGAAGTAGAGTCTCTGATGACCTTTCTTGATCAGGCTGGTGGTGTTGTTGCTCCAGCTGAGGTTATCATTCAAGTGTACACCCAAGTATTTGTAGCTGGAGACCACCTCCACCGCAGATCCACCTATGTTCAGTGGGGTGTGGGTGTGTTTGTTCCTTCTGAAGTCCACAATCATCTCCTTTGTCTTCTTCACATTCATGTGAAGGTTATTCTCTTTGCACCAGCTCTCCAGGTGTTCCACCTCCTGCCTGTAGCTGGACTCATCATTGTTTGTGATGCATCCCACCACCGCTGTATCATCTGCAAACTTTACAATATGACAGCCTGGATGTGTGGCAGACTAGTTCTAAATGAAGGTTTTACAAACCTTTACATTTCCTTCAGGTTATAACTCTTTTCTAACAAATTTTAATTGAATATTTGGGGGTTAATATTTTTACGAGGTTTATACATAACTTGTAAAATACTATGTTCAACCAAATCATAAAATTTTGATAATTTCAATTGATGAAATAATATATTTGTTGGGTGACCATAGCACTTCATACTAATAATTATTATAGCTCTTTTTTGTAAAATAAAAATAGGATTTGTAATAGTTTTGCATGCTTTTCCCCAAACTTCAATACAATAGATTAAATATGGAGCAATCATTACATTATACAGTATGGAACAATTATTACATTATACAATATATTCAAAACTTTGTCATTCAAAAACTTTTACTTTATACAGTTGTAACGAATAACGTGGGGTAAGGTATTTAAACACTTACTGGATCACCATTATTGTAGAGATATAGGACTTACCGTACCTATAGTTTTAGATGCGCAGGTCTGAGCAGACTTTTATCTGCACAAACATGCCACCAAGTTCACGGGGTCTCAACTTTTTCAGAATAAATCAATAAATCTGTGATGTGATTAGCCAGAAATGTAATTTCACGAGAGACTTCAACTTATGTTGGTCTACCAGAAAAATAGACCTTTTATTGAAACTATCACAAAAATTACATTAAACATTTGTATCGATATTAGCTCTGATTTAATAACTACGTTGACAAGAATTCAAATTAAAACAAACAGACAGTTAGGATTTAACTGTTGGCACATTACTTGACAGATTAATAGCTTATGAAAAATAAGAAATAGGAGGAGTTTAGGAGGAAGGAGAAAGGAAATGGTTGAATCTTATCTTGAGATGTAAACCAGAGTGGCTCATCCTCTGTTTGGCTTCGGCTGGACATCCGTACCGTGATGAAACGACGTTTTACCTTTGTGAAGATTTTCTTATCTCGACTCCAGTAAATTAGTCAAGCCAGACGCGCCTGCCGGCTGCGTTTTACAGGCGACACATTTTCATCCTGCCACGGTCTCGTGAGATCTGCTTTGCCTCCCAGAGTAATGTTATCAGCTCCGGTTTGGTTTCAAGATAACTTCCAGGAAAAGTGTTCACAGCTTGGAGCAGTGACCCTCAGATGGCTCACAGCTGACGTGCTGTAAGCCTCGCTGAAGACGTGGGCCTTTGACTGATGGCCGGGACGTACATCAGCTTGGAGGAAGACGTCTATGCATCTTCCATTCTCCCAGAGAACTCACTGTTGTTGAGTTGTGGTTCCCTCTTCACTCTCTGAATCAATAGGAAGTGTTCCTTTAAGAAGGGGGTGTGACTTAGTCACATACTTCCTGCTGATTGGTTGTCGTACCCCTAGAGAGGGTGTGACTTTGCAAGTGAGTGAGTTTGAGTGACAGATGATAGGGTAGACATAAACAAAGAAACATGCGTCAGCAGATGCAGGTGCATGTGAACAAGCCATGTAATTTGTTTTGAGAACAGATTCATTGTTTTTAGAAAGGACGGGAGACAGAAAGCAAATTATGTCTGGAACTTTTCCTTCGTACCAAAAACACTTCAAACAAATACGACGGATTGTTCAGTCAACTTTAAGACAGTTATTCTGCACAGAGCAGACAGTTTAAAGCAAGATCATTCTGAGATGTTCTCTTAACTTTGGCATATTTAAAATATACCAGCTTAGTAAAATCATCATTAAAATGACAAAAATATACTGTTGATCAATTCTGAATTAACACACATTAAAAAGAAAGTTCAATCTGATTAATTAGTGTCCATTAATTCATAATAATTGTAAAAATAGTGTCCTTGAGAGCTTCAAGAAAGTCTAAACACAGAGAGTTTCGGAGAGATGTGGAGAGGCCCACATCCCATACGGACATGAGGGTGCTATATCCCTACACAGTGATTGATTTTGTTATTTTTATTCTTAAGTAATTTACATGAGATTTCCATGTCAGCTTCTCATCAATTATGACACCCAAAAGTTTTATTTAATTAACTACGAATTTCAATGCTGTAAATTTTAAAGTTGTTTAAAGTTAAAACAATTAATATTGACACCGTTGAGAATTTGATGGCAAGAAAGTTCATGCTCAATAATCCAGGTACCAAATCCAATAATTTTCAGTCGGGTCATCTGGACAGTTTCTTATTTTTAGAAACTGGATGGAGGATGGAGGGTGAAAAGTTTCTATAAAAAAGAAACTGTCCAGATGACCCGACTGAGAATTATTGGGTTGAGAATTTTATGTTTATTTGACGGTGATTTCCATTATTTTTTGAGGCTAAATACAAATAAAAGGTGAACATTAATTTATTTGTATAGTTTATAGTTTTTTTTAGGCTTTTATATTGTTTATACTGTATTGATATCGAATTATATTGTTATCGACCGAAATTAAGACATACCGGTATATCGTGATAAAATTTTTGGCCATATCGTCCAGCCCTAAGTACAGGTACCTTCACTTCAGTGTGGGTTTCTGAACTGTACTTTTTTTGGTGCCAATTTTATAATTCAATACAAATCTTGAGTTTAATTTTTTTAAACTTTGGTATTTTTCTAGCCTGGTTAAAACCAGACCCTTGTCCTTCACTTCGCTTCGTACTAGGGTCTGGGACTTCTCCCATAGACAACGATTTCTCCGGTAGATTTTTGACCGGACCAATCAGAGAACAGAAGGCGGAGTTTTGAACGACGTCGACTGACGTCGTCAGTTAAAATGGCTGCCGCCACGAAGGAATTTTCAAGAAAACAAGGTAAAAAACTATTATTTCTTTGCTGAGAAAAAATATATTTCTTAGCTGACGTTATATCAGAAGTGTTCCTGAGCTTAACAGTTCCTAAATCAATTCACGAAATGGTCAAATCTGCTGGATTTAAATTGTTTCGGTTTGACATTTTCCAAACAGCCTCGGGTGCGCTACGAAAATAAATTATAAAAAATCGAATTTTATCTCAAATGTTTCATCCAGGCCAACAGTCAGTAAATTAGAGCCATATAATTACACACTGGTAGCAGAAAAAATATCCACCGAGTGGTTTCTGAGCTATTTATCTGATAGCCTGGACCTCGCCAGGCTAAACTAACAAAACTCCGCCTTCTGTTCTCTGATTGGTCCGGTCAAAAATCTACCGGAGAAATCGTTGTCTATGGGAGAAGTCCCAGACCCTAGTACGAAGCAAAGTGAAGGACAAGGGTCTGGTTTTAACCAGGCTAGTATTTTTCCATTCCAAGCAGTTTTCTTAAAAATAATGTCCAGTGCAAATTAAGAACGGTTGCAACCAGGTCACACGTCAGTTAGGGGTCGGCGATATGGTTCAAAAATTATATTGTGATATTTCAGAGCATTATCACGATAACGATAAATTTCGTGATATAACAACAACAAAAAACAGAAATCAAATGTATTTATTTGACACAATTCACTTAACATGTTGCTTTGCAGTATTATATAAAATTTTAAAAAACAACAAGGGGTAATTTTACTGAAATTACTTTATTTAGTAAAGTATTCAGTCTCCAGGTATAAAAATGAAAAAATAAAAATGATCCTTCTGTTATTTAGATTGAAAAAGTTTGCACAAAATATAGATCAACAAAATCCACCACACAAACTAAAGTGCAGATAGTTTCCTAAAACAACTAAATAAAATGAAGCTTAAGATCTGTTGGGCATAAATGAAACACAACAAAATATATGTTGTCTTTAAATGAGCTGTAACTTCCAGAACTTGTAACAAGGTGATCAGCTGACCATGAAGCTTGTTGGTGTTTCAGCTTCATCTATTCATGCAGGAATGATTCATTTATCTGACTGATCTGTCTCTAGCCGTTTTCGCATTGACCGGCCCTCCCCAGTCCGGCTCGTCCCTGGTTGGCCCAGAGCCAGCCCTGGCCCGCCCCCGTTCATTACGCATTATGTGGAGAGCAAGCCTTGAAGTGGGTGGGGTGTTCACTTGACATGGGTGGAGTGTTCTTGTGTGCGCGCTTACAGTGTTTTAAGAGAGGAGATGCCGCTAAAAAATAAATTTTTAGCTGAGTATATATATTGGTGTTTCTGAGTTTAATTTTTGTTAATAACTGATTACAAATCAGCTTATGTTAGAACGTAAATAAAACGAAGCGCGCACCCATTTCCGCCTTTCAGCGCGACCTGAATGTCATTAAAATATAACTAATATTGTCTAACTCTTGCGCGCAGCCAGGGTTTTAAAATATAACTAATAATCTCTAACTTCTACGTGCAGCTAGAATGTTAAGGGGGGTGATTCCTATATAGGTAAAGTGGACTCCTAAAATTCCAGTCCGCCGCTGTGGCTCAGAGAGATCGCGCACTGCTCTTACACTCTTTTATCTTGACCCGAGGTAGCGGGTTCTCTTCCCACCTGGTACAAAGTTATTTTACTTCATTTTTTTATTGGAGTAAATAAAAAGGAGTTTGTTTGGTTAAACATTTTCTTAATGTGAGCCTCAAAGTTAAGGTGGGAATCTAAAATGACACCCAGATATTTAAACTCTTCCACTTTTTGGATTTCTTTTTGATCAATCACAATTAAAAAGTTACAGACTTTACGCCGGATAGTGAAACACATTGAGACTGTTTTGTGTCCCTCATATTCCACCAGCAGGTCACTGGCTTCACTGAGGTTGTTGTTAGCAGGTCCGGTCAGCAGCTTGATGGTAATAAGGACCGCAGCAGCTGCCCTCACAGACCGCAGTCCAGAACCGGGTCCGGCAGACAGAGAACATCCAAACTGTGGAACTGAACGTGTTCGTAGCGTTCAAGTTCAAGAGTTCAAGTTCAAGTTTCAGCTGCCTTGTCCTCATCAGCAAGTAGCTCCAGAGAGCTTAAGCTTCTTCTGGAAATGGAAGGAGGAAAAAAAAGACCATGAGAATATATGTCAACAAGGTAATTTGGTAACACTTTATAATAACTACACCTTATTTAGCCTTATTTAAGCATTAATAAACATTTAATTAACATTGAAAACATCATTAATTAAGGATGATTCACACTTAATACACTATTAATTAACACACTTATTAACGCTTTATGCATAAAGAATAATGAGTTCCAAAACCTACGTACAGGTAGTCCCCGATTTACGAGCGAGATCCGTTACAACGAGGCGCTCGTAAACCGGAAATCTCGTAATTTGGAACGGCCGCCATTTCTCTCGTAAATCCGGAATTTCGCTCGTAAATTGGAACGGTTTTCGCTAGCGCGACTAAAAACACTCTATTTTCATCTAAAAACTACTTTTGAGTGCATAAAAATGATCGGAAACGTGTGTCTATATGCTTAACTAACTAACTGTGGTGAAAAAACACATGAAAACTCAGTATTTTTTTCGTTTTTTCCAAAAATTCGCAGCTCGTAAGTCTGGAACCTCGCAGATCAGAGCGCTCGTAAATCGGGGACTACCTGTACTCAATGTTTATTCATGCTTAATAACTCATGAATTAACTATGCTATCTATATTTGTAAATGCACAAATTAATGTACTTTCACCACATGTATTAAATGCGTACTAATTGTTAAATGTTTGAATTCACTATCTATTAATCCTGCAATGCATCATTAATTAAGGCAGTTGCTAGTAGTTACTTAAGTGTATTTGTGAACCCTTCTAAAGTGAAGACTATTCATTCTTTATTAAGGTTTTGTTAATGTTGAATAAATCCTAAATAGCCACAAGTTATGGTGCAAAGAGAATAATCTTCACATGAATGTGAAGAAGACAAAGGAGATGATTGTGGACTTCAGAAGGAACAAACACACCCATGCCCCACTGAAAATAGGCGGGTCTGCAGTGGAAGTGGTCTCCAGCTACAAATACTTGGGTGTACACATGAATGATAACCTCAGCTGGAGCAACAACACCACCAGCCTGATCAAGAAAGGTCATCAGAGACTCTACTTCCTCAGACGGCTGAGACGAGCTGGTCTGAGCAGCCCAGTCCTCACCTCCTTCTACAGGTGTGCAGTGGAGAGCATCCTGTGCTCCAGCAT
Source organism: Garcialebias charrua (assembly GCA_038048925.1). Lineage (NCBI taxonomy): Eukaryota > Metazoa > Chordata > Actinopteri > Cyprinodontiformes > Rivulidae > Garcialebias > Garcialebias charrua. The sequence goes on from JBBPBX010010574.1 coordinate 53,680, forward strand.
CAACGTGTGGCATGGAGGCTGCACAGTTGAAGAGAGGAAAGCTCTGCAGAGAGTGGTGAAGGCTGCACAGAAGTCTGTTGGAGTCAGTCTCCCCACAATCACAGACATTTACACCTCCAGATGCAGGAAAAGAGCCACCTGCATCATGAAAGACCTCACTCATCCAGCACACTCACTCTTTGCCCCACTCCCCTCAGGACGGAGGTTGAGGAGCATCAAGTGTAGAACCACTAGACTGAGGAACAGCTTCTACCCTGAGGCTGTTAGACTCATGAATAAATAAAAATAAAATAAAAATAAACACTGCAAAATATCACATTGTGCTGATGCTGATCTGTTTTCTTGTTGCTGTGTTCATCTGTGTTCATCTGTGACCATCTGCTCATACAAACTCATGTTCGTGCTGCTGTTTATTCCCACTATATTAGGCTTAGTGTATTACTAGTTGATGTTTTTCTTAGTTAATTCTAGATGTTATTACTGTTTTTCTCTTGCATTTGTTGTTGGATGTAACTGGGACCCCGTGTACATAATCTCGTTTTCATCACATGTACCACATGCGGTGCAAATGACAATAAAGACTCTCTGACTCTGACTCTGATAATGTTCCCAAACAGGAGACCGCAGCGAGAACCTAACGGCTAAGTGCTGCACTTGCTGCGCGATAATAGCTCCGTGCTGAAACGCGCCCAGGAAATTTTGTTCCGCGGCGCATATATTAACGTTCAATGAGTGAAAAAATAACCGAAACGGTACGTAGGTGGCCCGAACCGAACTTGCCGTACAGAAACGGTTCGGTACACCCACGTGTACCGTTACATCCCTACTGTTAGCATGTTAGCTTGTTGTTCCTCCAAGCTCTGCAGCTGCCTGTAGATTTCCATTGCTTCGCGTGGTCCAGAGCTTTACAGTAAGGTCTATTAGCATGTTAGCTCGTCCCTCCTCGTCGGTCTGCCGGTCCAAACAATAAGGTCCGGCCGTGTATTTTTCTGCTTCTGCCATCAAGCTACTGCTTCTGCTGTCAAAACCGGAAGGAACTTGGCGTTCAAAATAAAAAATAAAATAAAAAAACAAACAAAAACAAAAAATATATATATAAATATTAGGGGTGTAACGGTACGCTAAAATCACATTTCGGTTCGGTTCAATTACAAGGAGGGCTCGGTTCGGTTTATTTTCGGTACAAAAAAAAAAAAAGACAAAATAAAGACTTAAAAAATGTTTATTTTGAAAATATGCCAAAAATATGTTTGTATTGTATTGTAGTAATAAATAAGTGACCCATTTGGATGATATAGGGCAGCACGGTGGCACAACTGTTAGAGCTGCTGCCTCTCAGCGAGAAGGTTGCCGGTTCAAATCCCGGTCCGGGGCCTTTCTGGGTGGAGTTTGCATGTTCTCCCCGTGCATGCGTGGGTTTCCTCCGGGTACTCCGGTTTCCTCCCACAGACCAAAAAACATGCTTGTTAGGCTGATTGGTGACTCTAAATTGACCCTAGGTGTGAGTGTGAGAGTGGATGGTTGTTTGGTGTGAGTGAGACAGGTCCCTCTTGTAAATGAGTCCCCGTGACTCAACGAGGCTAGCCTGTATAAATAAAGGTTGAATGAATGAATGAATGATATTTTAAATAAACAGCACTCTACAATAAATAAATTATATTAAAAATAATAAAAATCTTAATAAATACAATAACAGTCAGAACCAGAACAATAAGCAGCAACAGACTGTTTACAATCTAACTAATCAAGTTTTTGTCCAGTAGCAGCAGTGTGGCTGTATTTGTCCTCATTACTGTACTCACAACTTCTTCTTGGTGGGACAGGTCCTGGAACAGTTCAGAGTTCAGTTCAGTCATCACACACTTCTTAGCTGCAGCAGGTGATCTCTGGTGGATTTCCCTGAAGTGGAAGAGACATGCTACCTCTGTAACTGGAAATACTGGAAATAAAAAACAGAGGTAAAAAAACAAGTTAATAAGATTATGATTTTAAATAATAATAAATTATAAATAATAATTATAATAAAAGAACAATACCTCTTGAACGGTTGAATCTCCCACTCATCATCAGGGCAGGGCTTAAATCAGCTCCAGGACTTGTTCACAATCAGTTTTAGTTTTTTCATAAAGAGCTGAACTTTTTGACTTAAGTGTTGACGTGATGGATGTCTCATAGCAAGGATCAACTGCGCATAAAAAACATTCAGACTTAGATTCAGATCTTTAAAAACTCATACAGTTTGTGTTATTGCTCTGGACCGCTCTGATTACCTGATAAAAGTTGTTTAAATGCAGCTGCTTTTAGCAGTGTTTCTGCAACAGCTGCTGTTTCTTTCGTTCACATTCCGATGACGTAGTTTCCAGCACGTTCACGTTAGACGTGTTGTCTGCTGCAGAGAGTTGCGTGACGCAGCTGCTGCAGAGTCTTCATGAAACAATGTCCACAAACACAGCTTTGAACGTGCGCTCGTCTGAACAAGAAAGCCATAACGTTCCCAAACAGGAGACCGGAGCGAGCAGCTAATGGCTAATAATGCTACGCGTGCTGTGCGATAATAGCTCCGTGCTGAAACGCGCCCAGGAAATTTGGTTCCGCGGCGCATATATTAACATTCAATGAGAGAAAAAATAGCCGAAACGGTACGCAGGTGGACCGAACCGAACGTGCCGTACTGAAACGGTTCGGTACACCCACTACAACCGTTACATGCCTAATAAATATATATATTTTTATATGGAGATGCGTGACATAATCACGAAACGTCGTAACTCGAGACCGTCGTAACCCGAGGACTACCTGTATTTTAAAGTTAAGATAAGATAATCCCTTTATTGATCCTGCACCCGCAGGATATTGTTGTGCCAGGGTTTCAATACAAAGAGCACACAAGGAATCACACAAGATATAAAAATAACATAGAATGTAAAAATAACAGTATATACAGACTCTGTGTCATCAATATGGGTCATTCACTCAACTCACGGTCATGTGCTCATTCAGTTTGCACTACTTCTCATATTTGCACTAATGTTTGTATTACATTACTGCCTATAGTCATACTACTGTTTACATTTACTGTTTACATTTATTAATACTGTTTACATCTAGACTTTTTATATCTACACTACTGCTGATATACAGTATACAGGTAGTCCCCGATTTACGAGCGCTCTGATCTGCGAGGTTCCAGACTTACGAGCTGCACATTTTTGGAAAAAACGAAAAAAATACTGAGTTTTCATGTGTTTTTTCACTTCAGTTAGCTAGTTAAGCATATAAACACACGTTTCCGATCATTTTTATGCACTCAAAAGTAGTTTTTAGATGAAAATAGAGTGTTTTTAGGTGCGCTAGCGAAAACCGTTCCAATTTACGAGCGGATTTCCGGATTTACGAGCGAAATGGCGGCCGTTCCAAATTACGAGATTTCCGGTTTACGAGCGCCTCGTTGTAACGGATCTCGCTCGTAAATCGGGGACTACCTGTATATTCTTTTTACTAGCCTAATTGCATAATGCCAATTTATCTCTATACCAATATCAAATACCTCATACATATACTGTGTACATTAACCTCATATGCTGCTTTGTCACTCTTTACAAATGTCAAATGCCAGAACCTTCATTTATTTTATAGATATACTTTTTATACTTTATACTTCGGGACAGTATTACACTCTATTTCATTTTATGATTATGTTTATTAAATGTTGGTGTTTTTGGTGTTGGTGAAACTTTTTATACTTTTATACTACTATGAAAAACTACTATGCAAAAAACTCAGGACAGTACTAAACTTTTATTATTTCATTTTATGCTTGTTTATTAATTGTTTAGTGTTTAAATGGTTACTGTTGCACCGAGGGACTGAGAGAGAAATGCAATTTCAATCCTGTGTATGTCCTGTACATATTGCAGTTTTGACAATAAAGTTGACTTTGACTTTTGACTTTGACTT
>JBBPBX010010575.1:2257-27681 GCA_038048925.1 Garcialebias charrua
ATTTTTTATTTTCTTGCCCAGTAACTGTCTGGAACTGGTTTATTGAACCTCAGAACCGACCAGAACTTCTTCTGAGTCTTGTTTTTATTAGTTCACACTCAATAACTTCAGCAGATTTGTAAATATGTTTTATTTTATTTTCTTGTCTCCATCCTTGAATAAAGTTGAATGAATCCTGTCCCCGTTATCATCTTGTCCTGATGGACCATGAGACGGAGTTGACTGTTCTCCTCGAGATTCCCATTTCCCATCATGTTCTTTCCAAACTTCTCATTAACTCATTAAGCTTGTTGCGTCAGTAGTAGTGGGGGGGGGGGGGGTCTGGATGTCATGTGATCTACAGCTTCCTGTGTCCTGAACCAGCTTCTGTTGTTGGACTGAGTGGAGAACTCCTGCTCTTCCAGGGTTCTCTCCATAACTAGACGACTGTTCTGACATGTTCTTGTGTGATTGACTGAGACCTGTAGACTCTGAGTTGGACCAGAGTTCAGTCCAATTTAAGGAGTGTATTCAGCACTGTCATTCTGCACTGTTTGTCATTCTGTTTGGTGTGCATGTGGTATGAGTGTGCATGTGATGTGGATGCAGTTAGAACCGGGCTCCGGGTTTAAAGAGCTTGAGCTCTGAGTCAAACCAGGAGAACAAACCAGGGAGAAGATGGTCACTGCTTCAACACATTGAGAGATGAACAGAAAAGCGTGACTGAGGTTGGCTTGATTCTGTAGGAACTTCCTTCCTCGGGGTAATCAGAGGGCGTTGGTCCTGTCCGCCAGCCCTACATCAGAACCAGGTGGACCCACTCTGTCATGTCTCAGATAAACAGGAAGTCACCGTTTTCCCTCTTCCTGGTAGGTGTCGTTCAACGTGAGCGTGGAGGCGAGGAGCTGCCCTCCCCGTGGTGCTGACCGGAGCTTCACCATCAAACCCGTGGGCTTCAAAGACAAGCTGGAGGTGTCCGTGGGTTACCTGTGTGACTGTGGCTGCAGCCGGACCGCTCAGACCAACAGCAGCATCTGCAGCGCCGTCGGTACGGCAGCGTCTCACATCGTCACTCAACTCAAAGTGCAGCCTTTTGTTCTGTCGTGTGAAGCCTAGCAGGTGGGCGGAGCTTAGCAAGTGGGCAGGATGAAGTATGGTGAGCGGGGATTGATGAGTTGGGGGGGCGGGGGCAGAGGCACATCTGAACTGCGTGCTGTTTGTACTGACAGTTTTTGAGTGGGGGGGTTCAGCTTGAGGGAAGGCCGTGAGCGCTGCCTTTAGCTTTGTAGCTACGCGCCTGTATTGCATGCTGCTAGCTTAAGGCTGGTTTATACTTCTTGTTGCACGTCTTTTACCCCCTGTTGAGTGAACCCAGCGATGACGTAATTGCGTGTGTGTCACCGACGCAGAGTGTTTATACTTGGAAAGACGTGGGGGATACATTATAGTAAATCCCTCCCTCTTCCCTCCCACTGCATACGTCGGCGAGTTTCTCTCCTCAGGGTCTCCGCTCGCTTTAAACGCGCATTTTTATGCATAACAGCGGAGTTTTCTTTGTTTTAAAAGCTGCGCGCATGCGCGATCCTTTTCATTTTGTCAACTTTACACGCGCATGCTTTTGCGTGCGCGCAAGTGTTCGTAAATATATATATATAAATATTTATGTATTGGTGTGTGTGTTGGGGTTTGCGTGTGAGTTTCTCTTCAAAACTATCCACGTCGAAGCAAAAACGCCCACAAACTTTGAGCCAATCACACGCTGCGAGCCGCATCCACCGCGTCTCTGAGTTCTGACTGGGGGCCATGTACAAGGCAGCTGTCACCGGGCGATCGCAGCGGGAGTGCAGACGGAAGTTGCGCAACTTTTTTTCACTCAACAAGGGGTAAAAGACGTGCGACAAGAAGTATAAACCAGCCTTTAGTGCTACGTCAGTGCCGATGGGCGGGGCAGCGCACGCAGTTCTGTAGGCGCGGCGCTCGGTTCTGTTGACAGGCGGGGTGCCCTGCTTGTGTAAGGGTAGGAGAAACTGCTGTGGACACGTCCAAAAATGGATGTGAGGAAGCCTCTGCTGTTACAGAGCAGGAGTCCAGGACAAGACTGTGATGGCAGGATGAACAAAAATACACAACTGGAACGCAAATAAAACCACAAGTTGTCACAAAACACCACAGAATGTTGTCATAGTCTGAGAAATGGTTATAACTCAGTTTTGCAGATATTTAGCAACATTTTACCACTGAAGGTTCTGGGATGGAGTGGCAACATTTATACTCCTTTGTTTTTAAATCAATTCTTCATGGCTTTTGGGATGACTTATTTTGTATTGAGCTTTATAGATGCTTAGATAGGCTGTTAAAGCTTCAGTATGTAGCTTTTTTTATAAACATATTTCTTCACTCTGTCACTACCTCCTGACAGACTGATGTTAGCCAGGTAATCTCTGAAAAAAAAAAAAAATATTGTCCCCTTGCTTCTCCAGGTGGTAAATAAGCATTTCTAAAAAGAAAAGGTGACACGCCATTTTCCAGCCAATAAAAACAGAGTTTTTAATCAGCCAATAAAGAGCTGCGTTCCAGTTGTCCTCAACAGAGCTTCTCACGCCCCCACCTGTCCCAGCGCCGCGCACGTTCTCGTTCAAAGGATTGGAAAGCGATGCAGAACTGTTTTGTATGTCACACAAATGTATTAAATTCCCCTTCTTAATCCCTGATCAGGACTTTTTTTTTTTTTCAAAAGTCAAATAATCGCTTCATCCACCGCTCTGTACCGCTTCCTCTGCCGACTGCGATGAATGAGGAAGTGAAATTGTCACGAGTGAATAAAAGTAGGGTTCAACGTGGCTGCCAGAGGCTCTGAAGATTTCCTGGTGTTCTGGACTAGCGCCCCATGGTTTTATTTTTTATTTTTTAGAAGGTTTTAGTAACATATAAACACAGAATATCGCAGCGTCTCCAAGAGACTGCAGCTGGGGGCGGAGCAGATCTCAAGTTCAGCGGAGAACGGACTGTAGCTCCCCCCTCAGAGCTCTGAGGGGGAGGGAGCAGAATGCTTTTCCTTGTTGAACATTTTTCTAAGTGTTTTGGTCATTCAGAAATCGCAGATAGTACCTTTAAATAACTTTTTTAATCTAATTTTACTTTAAAACGGGTCTAAAATGAAGCAGTGCTTGTAGTATCCCACTAGGTTATAACGGTTGGAGTCTCAGAATTGTGAGAAAGTATCAGAATTTCCCAACACCGTCTCACTGACTGGACTTTTTGCGTCCATGTTTTAAACAGCCAGTTTTTGAAAATGGTGTTCTTTTTTCTCGTGTGCGCAGCTTGTAAAGGTGGACTCTGGGCCATGAGCATTATTTAGTCGTACACCTTCCCCAAAACTGTACCCAATTATCGGTAGTAGTGGCCCCCATGTTTGAGAATAAATTAGTTGGAGTACACTTTAGAAGTGAAGACGGGCAGATTAGGATGTTTTTCAATAATTAATGTTGGCTTGGCTTCTAGACCTTGTTGTGTTTTCTGTCAGAGCAGAGCTCATGCAGGGTTCAAAATGCAGCCTAAAGGCTCTCGAGACCATTTAGAGAGACCTCGGCAACTGTCTTGAAAGAAAATTATTTGCCGAGAGGAAACGGAACCTTGCAAATGTTTTGAAACATTTTTTGACTCCCTTGCAAAAAAAAAGTGCAACAGTCGCAGCCCAGTGAGAGGTCCGAACACTTTCAGAATCAGTATCAGCTTTAATTTACATTTCAGTACAGCCGACCAAAGAAAACATGGGTAGACGGGGATGCCTGAGGCTGCAGCCTCGTGTGAAGCGCTGCCCTTTTCGTTTAGATAAGGAAAAGGGAAAACCTGAAGAAAGGGGGGGTATAAAAAAAATCATATTTCACACTGTGACCTTGATGGGACTCAGGTTGCAATAAAACGTCAGTACAAGAAAAAAGCAACATACTGGTGACAGAGACATTTACATGTGGGTGAGGGTGGGGGCCCAGCACAGGCTACCCAAGTGAGCGACGCAGCCACTGGCGCCTTCACATCTACTAGTTTGCTGCACCGGGGGAGCAAATGAGAGAGGCCAGGGAAGACTGTAAATTTGAGGGGAAGTAGTCCATGAACACTGTCCAGATACACACACACCCCTCTCCCAGCCATAGTCCTGATAAGAGATGGTGCAGTGTTCATCAGCCTGATCGGCAGAGCTCTGAATCAGGTCCATGTCCTTGGGGAGGGGAGGGGGGAGCAGAACGTCTTGTTCACATAACCTCCAGAAGAATTTGAGTTTAGTGTCACCGTCCAGTTGAGTGTAAAGCGATCACAGTAATCAGCCACGATTGGTTGATTCATGACGGCCTTCCTTATCCCTCTGCAGGTATGTACAACTGTGGCACCTGTCGTTGTGAGCCAGGCTACCTGGGCGCTCGCTGCGAGTGTCAGGAGGGCGACGCCAGCAGCCTGCACCTCAGCTCCTGTCGAGAAGCTGAGGGTAAGCAGGTCTGCAGCGGACGAGGCGAGTGTAGCTGCAACCAGTGCGTGTGCTACGAGTCCGAGTTTGGCAAAATCTACGGCAGCTTCTGCGAGTGTGACGACTTCTCCTGCCCTCGGCACAAAGGTGTTCTGTGCTCAGGTAAGAACAGCTGCTCTACTTTAGAGGGGGTTCTGCAGCTCATCTGCCCAAACTACCGTGTACTTGGTTTGGGTCTCAGTTAGGGATGCACCGATCTGATCCCGATCCCTAAATCTGGATGTCTGCTGATACTGTTCCGATATCACCATCATCATTGATTTTATATGAGGCTGTAATAAACTCTCTACAGGCAAGTACGAGTTGTACAACTATATGCATGCATGTACAAAAAGGCAACTTGAGTTAAGTATAAGGTCAGAGAAACAGGAAATGGTGTTAACAGGAAATATCCAATGCTAAAATATGCAACTGTAAGAGCCCCCAGTATAGCTCTGCGTTTGGCCGTACGCCGCTCTACCCATTCGAACGCAGAGGCACAAGCGTAGCCCCGCAGGGCATGTACGCGCCAAGCTCAAATTTTACGACCGCGAACGCAAACGCGTTGTCTCACAATAAACTGCCCGGCGCCGGACTGTTTTGTATGCGACACAAATCTATTAAATTCCTCTTTTTCATCCCTGATCTGGACTTTTCTTTTGTTTTGTTTTTTGCCAAAGGTCAAGTGATCGCTTCCTCCTCCGCTGACTCCATGACTGAAATGATGAGAAATGAACGAATTTGTCACGAGTGAATTAAACTCATGTCCAACGTGGCTGCGGGAGGTTCTGCAGATTTCCTGGTGTTCTGGTCTGATGTGTGGGCTGCAGGACCAGCGCTCCCTGTTTTTTTATTTTTTAGAACTTTTTATTAACATATAAACACAGAACACGGCTGCGGCTGCAGCTGCCAGCTCGTGCCTTTTTTTCCACCCGACCTGTCAATCAATTCAGTAGGCGTGTCAGCAAATGACCAATCAGCGAGCTCAATTTGTCCCGTAGGTAAACGCTCTGCCCTGCAGTTGCTAAAATGACGTGAAGAATTTGGTGCGAAAACGCTGGAGCTGAGCTTTGTGGGTAAACTGCGTAAATTACGTGCGTACGGACCAGCGTACGGCCGAACGCAGAGCTATACTGGAGCCTTAAGAGCTTCAGACTGACTGTCAGTATTTATTAAATCCAGGACTGATGACCATGAAGGGTCAACTTCTGTAACAACTATCATTCTCCAAATAAAATACATTTTCTCCACTAGAAAAGAATCTGACAAAAATGAAATAAGTTGAGTACAAAACAATTATTGCAGCTGCAAGACAGCANAGGCTAACTAATTCTTTCATTCAACCTTTATTTCTACAAGTTAGTCTCATTGAGCCTCGAGGAGAAGTTTACAAGAGAGACCTGGTTTAACAAAAACGATGACAACAGTAGACAATCATTACAAAAAACTTATGAATTGAAAAATTAAAGGAAGAAAATTATATTACAAACAAAAGAAACAAAAACAGCTACATTATAAAGCGACGTCAAACGCTAAAAACTGGAACATGTCTGTGTTGGTTTTTGCCATGAACAGATGTTTGAAGCCACTTAATCACTTTAGTATTCATTTTAAAGCTAGGAATAAAACACATGTTTTAGAGGGGTTCACTTTCAATGTCATCGAATCACCTGCTGATAGCTTGGAGGAGCTTGTCAGTGTTTTGATGCCTCTGTCCGTACTGTTCTCCTCTTGAGCTTTAAAATGGTGATGGCTGGGATTATGTCGGCTCAGTAGTAAAGTTTGTTGTATTGTGACACGTTGCTGTCTTGCTTTGTGGTGTTTCTAGTGTAAAATACTTCCACACAGCGCACGTGTTAAGATAAAAAGTTGGTTAGCTGTTGGCCACAGTGCTGCTCCGTCCTCAACGCACACCTTGTAGCTGGCTGCAAACTATGGAATGGATTTCCTGAACGTGAGGCGAGTCTTATTACTCTGGGTTCATGAGACACTCCTTCGTTCAGGAAACCCGTTCCATAGTTTGAAGCCAACATGCAGAGCAGCCGGCAGGGAATCGCATGAAATATTTCAGAAGACACAGAGATGCATCATGGATCGGAAATCACTGCAGGTTGAATCAGAAAAATCTGATGCGTAAATTATCGGAACCCCATACCGGATCGGATCGGCCCCGTCCCATGCAGTTAGTGTGGATCAAGCACATGCTTTCCAAGTGCTTGCAGACACTGAAGCTTCACTAATATTTTCACCAGTCTAACACTCTGCACGGGAGTGCCGCAGGGTTGTGTACTCGGCCCGATGCTATATTCTCTATACACAGTTGACCGTACACCCGTTTACTCCACAAACACCACAATTAATCTTGCAGATGACACTACAGTAATATAACTGACTTCAAACAATTATGAATTATATACAGAGATGAGGTATACGAGTTGGCGGCCGGGTCAGGTGGGAGTCTTTGCCTCAGGTGGAGGAGTTCAGGTATCTGTGCGTCTTGTTCCTGAGTGATGGTAAGATGGAGTGGGAGATGGATCGACCGATCAGGGCCTCATCCTCAGAAGGAGTTCAGATTAAAAATAAGAGTACTACTAAATATATCTGCTTTGGAATGTCATGTTTGTTTAAATTGAGAACCAAACATTTCAAGCATCAGAAAAAAGTCCAGTTGGTCTTTGACTCCACAGACTGGGGTCATTATGTCCTTAATGTTGGATCATTCTTTGTTAAAAGGAAGTGATGTTTAAACCTGGACCTCAGTGTTGTCCACTGTCTCTTCCTCTGACAAGTCTTTGCCTCTTCAGCAGTTTGGTTTGCTGACTGCAGACTTTTGTGGCTGCTCTTGCTCCAGACGTCTTCTCAGCTGCTGGTTCTGAAGCTTCTTCTTTCCTCCTGTGGTCCAACTCACTTCTGTTTTTTTACTAAGTTAGAAAAGATTTTGAGCTCATAATGAGAACGGCTACTGCAGAATTTTCTATATATTTTTTCCCCATTGAAGCCCAAGTAGAAAGCGGAGCCCGTCATTGTTTCAGGGTTGTATTGTTCAGCTGTCAGGCTTCTGCTTAAAGGACAACACCCACCGTGACAGTAACAATTCACCATATTGGACAATTACTGTAGTAGAATACAGTATGATGTCTATTTTTATTTTTGCATTTGGGCCAGGTGAGTGTAAAAAAAACAAAAAAAAAAAAACAACGGAGTCCCGGAAACATCCGGAAACCCCGGCCAAGATTGCCAAAGTCCGGAGTGACGTCAATACAGGCTCCACTCAGAAGGCATGAGTGAGTTCGCGATGGAGGCTTATGAGAGTGAGAGTCAAAACTGCAGTTAAACTCGTGTCCTACGTGGATGCGCGAGGTTCTAAATATTTTCTGGTGGGCTGTGGGTTCAGGACCAGCGCTCCCTGTTTTTTTTATTTCTTAGTTTTTGATGTTTTGAACCACTTTGGTTATGGCTGCCTCAGACGAGTCAGCGGGGTAGAGGGCGGACTCCAGAAACCAGCTTGTCAAACTGGTTGATCCACTATGAGAAGGTGCTATTTATAAGACTGAGTTTGTTGCAGCTCCTCAGACTGAAGAAGTCTTTTTTTGGATGAAAGATGAAACATCTCAACAAGAAGAAACATCCAGAGGACCTGACTGAACGTTGTTAGTCGAGTATCGTCGGCGTAAAAACGAACATGTGTCCTGTGCTGTAATCAGTATTGGTCCAAGCACTAAGCCCTGAGGAACTCAATGGCTAACTGTTGTATGAAGAAGATTCTTTAAATTATTTTAATAGTATCCATGTTTTATACAAATCCTTGTCAGGGATGGGCAGTGATTTTCAAATCTGAAGTTTCACTGTGAAGGAAACGGCTGATTGAACTTTTCCAACCTTTTACTCCATTCAGTTGAATTTGCTGTGCAGGGTGTCCAGCTGCAGCAGACTTTAAAGGTATTGTGACATGATGTTGGAACTATGCATAAAGTGGCACAACATATATACATTATGTTGTATCATTCAACTATGTTCGTTTTTACAAGCAAAATGATAAATAAATGAAAATTTGTTTCAAAAGTGATTTTAAACTTGGCGCCGTGTTTCGTCACGGGACATCCGGGTACTTACGCATGCGACGTCCTGTGACGTAGAGACTAGAAGTTCAGTCTGCCGCTGCTATTAGCACGCAGTTTCATTGTGTTCAAGATTGCCATTTTTTGGGGGTAAAACTTGAAAAATGCTGGTACGTTGTGTCACATTTGGGTGTTCTAACATCGCCAGTGAACAAGTGAGCCTTTTCACTTTCTCAAAAGATGAAAAACTTTGTCAAGAATGGACAAAACAATCTCGGAGTCCCCCTCGCTCCCTGAACGGTAAGGCTCAAATAAATACGGCTGCAGACCTACAGTAGAACCAGCTGTTTCTTGTTCATCACTCAAACTAACATCGGCTTCCCAAACTGAAGACAAATCGCTCAAATCTTCACTTACGGTAAACTGCTTAATTCCTCGGTTTCTATATTCTCTATTTGTTATTTACAATGTGCATCCATTACATTGCATCATAAAAATGCGTCGGCGTTTGACCCCTCCTTTCTCCACCCGAAAACTGCGACGCACTGCAGTTACGTCATTAAAACAATTTTATAAAAAAATACTTTTATATATTAATTATTTGAAGCATCTGTGTACAACAAATCAAAGCTGAGTAGCTCCTCTATGTTTTAGCATATTGTCACAATTGCTGGGTTTCAGATGACGTAGCAGTGACGTCACAGAATGCAGATGCGGGGCAAGAAGTAAACGCAGCCGTTTCCTTCTGTTGCTGATTCAGCATCAACATGCCTAAATTCTGTGCCGTTTACGGTTGTTGCAACCGCTCTAATCGAGAGATAGATAAAAGTTATTTTCGTGTTCCGAAAGTAGTATGCTACAAGGGGATTAATTTAAAAAAACTTACAGAAAAAAGACGACAAACGTGGATTACAACCTACGGCTAAAAACAGGAGGTGCAGAAACTGACGAGAGTCTGCAGCGACCACTTTGTTACAGGTAAGGGTCGTATCGTTTAAATCATATTTTCAGATATTTTATTGGACAGTAACTAGAAAGACAGGTAAGATATGTTATGCCCTAGCTTGTGTAGTGGTTCAACACTTGGTTGTTCCCAGAAAAAATCCGATTAGAATGCTAATGTTGTTAGCGGTTAGCTTAGTGCTAGGAAAGGCATTTACGTGTTTTACTTTAAAGTGGTGTCTTATATTTAGGTTGTCCGAGTGCAGCAGGTGATGTACATTCCCAAGACTGGGCCCCCACTGTTAACCTGGGGTACCAAAGAAGTAACGAGTGGCCACAAACAGAAGCATCCCTCCGGCGCAGGGAAAGAGCTAAGGCCTGGAAGCTTCTCTGCACTGAGGAGGCCAACAGTCTGGAAGATGAGCTCTGTGAAGAAAGCTTACCAGCCCCTGAAAACGAACGATTCAAAGGTAAAATAATAATAAATAAAAATACTATTTATTTATTTATAGAATTTCTGAACGTAATTTTTAATAATTAAATATTTGCAGATGCAGAATGCCAGACGGATCTAAGCATGGTTGACCTCACAAAGCTGGAGGATGCAGTGAAAGGCTACACAACTGAGATCTGCGACCTTAAGGAAAAAGTCTCAGTGACTAAATTTACTCCTGAAACCTTCCAGAACAACGATAAAACAAAGTTTTATACGGGACTGCCCAACTTTTTAGTTTTGATGCAAATTTTTCAGCTCTGTGAACCTTATACATCAGCATGTCATCACTGTCAGCACTCTCCAAATTTGAGCAATTTATTATGATACTTATGCATCTCAGATTACATCTGCAGCTTCAAGACCTTGCCTATAGATTTAATGTGTCAAAAGCCACTGTGTCTCGAATTTGTTTTAGAACGATTCATGTTCTCCATGAAAGATTACAATTCTTAATAGTGGCCTGAGCGACAAGTAATTCAATCAACTATATTTATATAAATATTTTAAGTTTAAATGATTATACATGTATTTATCATTTAAAGTAAATCAAAAGTAAATTAAATCACTAATACTGTTACAGACCATATTTGTACATGTTAATTGTTCATGAAGACAAAAAAAAAATTTACCCAATAAGGTTGAATATTTTTAATTTATTCAATGAACTCCATAACCAATCTTTGTGAATATTGGTCAGTTAAAATGACATGAGTTTTGCTATTGAAATAAAAACATTTTTCTGAAGTAGACTCATTTTGCAACATTTGTGACATATGACATTTGTATGTGCTGTTATTTAACATATTAGAACACCTTTGAAATTCACAAGCTAATCTCATATTGATTTAAATATATCATTTGATTTAACATACTTAACTTTTCAATTAAGATTATTGTAAATAAAAAACAGCTGTCATGACATGTAACAACATCACATGACCCTTCTGCAGAGTGCTTGCTACAGGTGTAGCTGAAACATGTTATGGTAGTGACAAATGTTTTTGGGGAAAAAAAGAGCAACTGTTTAAATTTGTATAAACTTTTCAAACTCCTTTCATCAACTACTCCAAATAACATTCTTGATTCTTAGATTGGTTAGTCACGTGTGGATTTCTGTCCCAGGATTTCAGGTAGGATGCAATGTGTAAAATAGTGCTGAATTTTGGGAACTGCTGTTTCCCACAGCTGGTCATCTGGCAGAATTCTTTCCACATAAATATCATTTTCACTCCATACTACAAAATCACAATATTGTACATCCACAATGTGAATCTGATCCTGGAGCTGATGGTAATAAGGATGGTTCCTATCCAGTTGTACAGAATCTCCAACCTTGACGAGACGACGAGACAAAAACCAGGCTGTCCAGCACACATCCTCAGACCGACTTCATGCTGTTTGCTCTGTGGGCACTGAAGGACAAGACAATGAAACTTAGACATAAAAAATAAATACGGTAGTCTCCAAAACATTTCAATATGATACTTTTTTAAAGATTGTGTTTCACTCATTTCACTATCCAACACCAATGTTAGAAAATGAGACTATATTTATGTCTCTGTCAACCAGGTGTGTTCCACAGGTAAGAATGTATTAATCTGGACTAAGTTTTAAAAGGTGATGGAAAGGTCACACATTTTTTAACTGGAAACAAGGCAACATCCCACAAACTGCAAGACCATCCCCAAAACTACGGCTACATGCTGTGAAATATGCAAACAACAAAGATTTGAGTAAAAAATTATAGTTGTAACATTCATACTGTGAGGTGCGCAAAGTCTGCAGTGCAGTACCCTAATGCATGCTCAATAATCCAGGTAGAAAAATCTAAAAAAGCTAAGTCTGCAGTGCAGTAGTCCAAACCTTTTGAGAAATAAATTTTACCTTGATTTCACACACCCTGGCTCCATGACAGTCACATGAAACGACTCCATCTGGTGAGGCTCCCATGTATGGCCACCTTGAGTTTAACCAGCTAGTATCTGAAGTTACAAAGAAGATACGATCACCTTGATGATACTGTATTATCAAAACAAAAAAAATCATAATATTTTCAGTACATTAACTTACCTTTTTAATGGAGTTACTGTAGATCTCTGACCTACAGTGTAGAAATGCATATGACTCAACGTTAACACATACAACTCCAGCACGAATTTGGCTTTACAGAAGCTAAATATATTATTTTTAAGTAGATCCACGCACATAGAAATAACAGGGGGCTAACTAAACTTGTTGTTAGCATTAGCGATAGCGTAGTTAGCATAGGCTAATTACTAAATAAATAATACATCTCACTACTCACCCGGGCAGAAACAAGTCGACAACCATTTAAAGCTTCTTTTGATCCTAAATGGTTAACCCAAAACTCGTCCTCGCCAGTTTATTTAGGGCTTTGGCATACTTGCTGTAATCCATTCTGCTGTGTTTTGAACTGGGGAAAATCACTTCCTGCCCCGCATCTGAATTTCGCGCCACTTCCGGGTCACGTGATTGCAACCCAGCAATACCTTTAAGTTGTAGTCCTGTGCTAACCGCTCCTGAACTGACTGCTGATGCTAACTGGTGTCAGACGTTGTCTCAACCGTGCTCCACTGCTGACTGTCTGCGCTCCGGTCTTTGTCAGGTCACGGAGAGTGCCACTGTGGCGAGTGTAAATGCCATGCTGGGTATGTTGGAGACGACTGCTACTGCTCCACAGAGACGTCCTCCTGCGTCTCTGAAGATGGAAGGATGTGCGGCGGACGAGGAAGCTGCGTGTGCGGCCGCTGTCAGTGCACGGTGCCAGGAGCGTTTGGAGACACCTGTGAAAAATGTCCCACCTGCCCCGATGCCTGTGGTACTAAAAGGTAACGGCCCCGCCTACAAACCAGCTCCTTGTACAAAACTCAGCTGTACTCTCATGTTTTCACAAGACTGGAGGTGAGTTTCAGGTAAACCCACTGCTGTAATGCATCTGAGCTGCCAGGGCAGGCTTGGGGATTAGCCAGCGTGCATGCGTGTGTACGAGGCAATGGGAAAGTTTTCACTTCCGAGTTATTTTCAAATTCTCTGACTCAAAAGATTCAAAATGATCCGTAGTTTGTTGGAATCAGGCAGTGTCTCTCCTGACGAGCTAGCTTCTGCAGTATTATGGACTCTGTGCCGGTCCGTTGTGGTGAAGAGGGAGCTGAGCTGCAAGGCAAACCAGTCATACGTTCCTCCCCTCTGATCAAGAACTCTGGCCTCTGCAGGGTAGCTGGACTCTCCCTAAGAGATATTCATTCATTCAACCTTTATTTAGTCAGGTTAATCTCATTGAGCCTCGAGGACTCATTTACAAGAGAGACCTGTCTCCAAACTAAGGAATGATGACAACAGCAGCAGTAGAATTTCCTTGGACAATCAACAATAGACAATCATAAGAGAGAAATACAAGACAGGATGAGAAGTTAAGTTATCAGGAGAGACTCAGAGTACGGTAGAACCGCTGCTCCTCCACATCCAGAGGAGACCGTTGAGGTCAAGTCAAGTCAATTTTATTTCTATAGCACAGCTTAAAACAGATAAACTGTTATCGAGGTGGTTCATCTGGTAAAGATGCTCCCTGGGCGCCTCCATAGGGAGGTGCTTCAGACATGTCCAACTAGGAGGAGACCTCGGGGAAGACCCAGGACACACTGGAGAGACTGTCTATCAGTTGGTCTGGGAACACCTTGGAGTCCTCCCAGAAGATCTGGAAGAGGCTGTGGAGAGAGATGTCTGGACCTTTCTGATCAAGATGCTGCCTCGAGACCTGAGTCCAGAACAAGATGATGGATGGACAAGAATACCTCTTGTTTGTTTTACAGACTTTTCATGTGGAATGCAACGTTTCTCTATCGTAGGGGACATTGTTGTAATGCAAGAAAACTCTTTTTTTATTTATTCAAGTTAACTGTTTAAGGGATCTGATTTTTAATGGATCTCCATCTGACCTCTGTAAACATTTCCAGTATTTTACTGTAGAAAAACACGTCTAGACATTTTGCATTTCCTCGATTGTAAAGAAATGAGGCAGAATAATTGTAGCTGAACTTTGTCTCCTGCAGGGAGTGCATCGAGTGTCGGCTGTTCGATTCAGGGAGACTCGCAGACAACCAGACCTGCCAGCGCCTGTGCAAGGATGAGATCATCGTTGTGGAGACCCTCGGTGGGCCAGCAAACACACGTCTGTCCCTACAGGGCTGTGTTCTCACTTCCAGTCATTTCTAAAGATGAATCCTGACTCTCACGTCACACTTTAGTCCTAGATCCAATCCCTAACCCAAAACTGGCGATTCACCGTCTTAGGACTGGTCTTTGGTCTGTAAAGGGAGTTCTGGGACTGATAAGGTAGTAAAATAAACTAGAATGTTCCTGGAGAAACTGATGAGGACTGCAGCATTAAAATTTTGATTAGAGAGAGCTGTGTGTTGGGTTTCGCTCTCAGCTACGACCAAACCAAAGGTTGCCAAGAGGTGCGTTAGAGGCTGCGAAGAGGTGCGTTAGAGGCTGCGGAGGTGCATTAGAGGCTGCGAAGAGGTGCGATAGAGGCTGCAAAGAGGTGCGTTAGAGGCTGCGAAGAGGTGCGATAGAGGTTGCGAAGAGGTGCGTTAGAGGCTGAGAAGAGTTGCGTTAGAGGTTGCGAAGAGGAGCGTTAGAGGCTGCGAAGAGGTGCGTTAGAGGTTGCAAAGAGGTGCGTTAGAGGCTGCAAAGAGGTGCGTTAGAGGTTGCAAAGAGGTGCGTTAGAGGCTGCAAAGAGGTGCGTTAGAGGCTGCAAAGAGGTGCGTTAGAGGCTGCGAAGAGGTGCGTTAGAGGCTGCGAAGAGGTGCGTTAGAGGCTGCGAAGAGGTGCGTTAGAGGCTGCGAAGAGGTGCGTTAGAGGCTGCGAAGAGGCGCGTTAGAGGCTGAGACGAGGCGCGTTAGAGGCTGAGACGAGGCGCGTTAGAGGCTGAGACGAGGCGCGTTAGAGGCTGAGACGAGGCGCGTTAGAGGCTGAGACGAGGCGCGTTAGAGGCTGAGACGAGGCGCGTTAGAGGCTGAGACGAGGCGCGTTAGAGGCTGAGACGAGGCGCGTTAGAGGCTGAGACGAGGCGCGTTAGAGGCTGAGACGAGGCGCGTTAGAGGCTGAGACGAGGCGCGTTAGAGGCTGAGACGAGGCGCGTTAGAGGCTGAGACGAGGCGCGTTAGAGGCTGAGACGAGGCGCGTTAGAGGCTGAGACGAGGCGCGTTAGAGGCTGAGACGAGGCGCGTTAGAGGCTGAGACGAGGCGCGTTAGAGGCTGAGACGAGGCGCGTTAGAGGCTGAGACGAGGCGCGTTAGAGGCTGAGACGAGGCGCGTTAGAGGCTGAGACGAGGCGCGTTAGAGGCTGAGACGAGGCGCGTTAGAGGCTGAGACGAGGCGCGTTAGAGGCTGAGACGAGGCGCGTTAGAGGCTGAGACGAGGCGCGTTAGAGGCTGAGACGAGGCGCGTTAGAGGCTGAGACGAGGCGCGTTAGAGGCTGAGACGAGGCGCGTTAGAGGCTGAGACGAGGCGCGTTAGAGGCTGAGACGAGGCGCGTTAGAGGCTGAGACGAGGCGCGTTAGAGGCTGAGACGAGGCGCGTTAGAGGCTGAGACGAGGCGCGTTAGAGGCTGAGACGAGGCGCGTTAGAGGCTGAGACGAGGCGCGTTAGAGGCTGAGACGAGGCGCGTTAGAGGCTGAGACGAGGCGCGTTAGAGGCTGAGACGAGGCGCGTTAGAGGCTGAGACGAGGCGCGTTAGAGGCTGAGACGAGGCGCGTTAGAGGCTGAGACGAGGCGCGTTAGAGGCTGAGACGAGGCGCGTTAGAGGCTGAGACGAGGCGCGTTAGAGGCTGAGACGAGGCGCGTTAGAGGCTGAGACGAGGCGCGTTAGAGGCTGAGACGAGGCGCGTTAGAGGCTGAGACGAGGCGCGTTAGAGGCTGAGACGAGGCGCGTTAGAGGCTGAGACGAGGCGCGTTAGAGGCTGAGACGAGGCGCGTTAGAGGCTGAGACGAGGCGCGTTAGAGGCTGAGACGAGGCGCGTTAGAGGCTGAGACGAGGCGCGTTAGAGGCTGAGACGAGGCGCGTTAGAGGCTGAGACGAGGCGCGTTAGAGGCTGAGACGAGGCGCGTTAGAGGCTGAGACGAGGCGCGTTAGAGGCTGAGACGAGGCGCGTTAGAGGCT
Source organism: Garcialebias charrua (assembly GCA_038048925.1). NCBI lineage: Eukaryota > Metazoa > Chordata > Actinopteri > Cyprinodontiformes > Rivulidae > Garcialebias > Garcialebias charrua. The sequence goes on from JBBPBX010010575.1 coordinate 18,418, forward strand.
GAGACGAGGCGCGTTAGAGGCTGAGACGAGGCGCGTTAGAGGCTGAGACGAGGCGCGTTAGAGGCTGAGACGAGGCGCGTTAGAGGCTGAGACGAGGCGCGTTAGAGGCTGAGACGAGGCGCGTTAGAGGCTGAGACGAGGCGCGTTAGAGGCTGAGACGAGGCGCGTTAGAGGCTGAGACGAGGCGCGTTAGAGGCTGAGACGAGGCGCGTTAGAGGCTGAGACGAGGCGCGTTAGAGGCTGAGACGAGGCGCGTTAGAGGCTGAGACGAGGCGCGTTAGAGGCCTGAGACGAGGCGCGTTAGAGGCCCGAGACGAGGCGCTCTCAGTCCCACAGTGTGGGATTTGTGTTTGTCAAGTTGTGGTTTATGAACAAATATTTAAATTTTGGTTTGTGGTCCATTCAGTCGTGAAGACTGAAACCTTTTATCTGGAGCCTCGTCATCAGTTCTGTCTCCCTGTCTCTTAGAACCCGACGAGCCCGGTTCTGTTCTCTGCCTGTATAAGACGGACAACGACTGCGTCATGAAGTTCACCTACTCTGAACACGCCAGTGGACGCTCCGTCCTCACAGCCCTGAAAGAACCAGGTCAGTGGAAACATTTAAATCATTCTTCATCCGATGTTCTCACTGAAACCTGTTCAGACCTGAAGAACGTTCTCCAGTCCATAAAGACCTTCTGTCTCTCCTGGCAGAGTGTGGCGCGGGTCCAGGTGCCCTCACGGCTCTGCTGGTTGTGGTCTGCAGCATCCTGCTGGTTGGACTGGTTCTGCTCGTCTCTTGGAAGCTGATCATCACCGTGCACGACCGGCGGGAGTTTGCTCGCTTCCAGGACGCGCGCTTACGCGCTCGATATAAAACGGTAAGGAGCAAATTGTTCTCCGCTTCTTTTTGTCCGCTGAGACGAGATTTAAGAAGGACGTTTAGGACACGGGAGACTTGAGCCGTCCACATGTCCTCACGTGATGAAACTAAAGTAGTCTGTGAGTAGAACTGGTGGAACCTGGTCACCTTCTGAAGGAACCTGCTGGTGTCTCGTTGTTTCACTCATGGTCCAGATCGGAGAAGATCAAAATGGACTGGATGGAAACCAGTCTGAGAGCGACTGAAGTTCTGACAGGAAACCAGACGTGTCTAGTTCCCTCTCACCACAGGCCAAGGTTCAGTGAGTCCGTCGGACCATCGTATCCCGCTCACTACCAGACGAGCAGTTCTGTCCCTGACCGGAGTGTCCAAGACAAAAGACCACAGGTCCGATGATACAGACGTCACTGGCCTTCAGACCAAAGTGGCCCAGTATACCTACAGTATGGACCGTCCTGGGCTGTTCTGGTTTTTATACGTAGAGTAGAAGTCCAACAACTAAACGCTGCTTGAACTCCGATCAGGGAGTCTGATCTTCACAGACAGGGCCCTCTAGGTCTCTCTTATTGTCCACGTGGACACTGAAGTCCTCCAGGAGAACAACAGGGTCTCCAGGTAACACAACATCCTCCTGAGACTCCAAGAAGGCCAGATACCTTTACCTCCTCCAGTCCCTCTCACAGGAGGGCACCCTGGTCTTCCCTCATCTGACCCCTCTCCTGAGGATGATCTGCAGTGGGGGGCCCTACCAGGGATTGGAACCCCCAACCTAAAACTTTGTCTCTGTCAGCACTTTGCTCTAATTCAGGGTCTTCTTTCTGCCCTGTTGTCTTCCAGGCCTCCAACCCTCTGTACAAGCAGTCTGTCTCGACCCAGTTCTTGGAGACGGACATGTTTGGGAAGTCCTTCAACGGCGAGGTCCACTGATTCCACGCCACCAGGTCCAGACCCCCGAAGGACAGAGCGCGGTGGACCGCAGTCTCAACACTCCCCTCCCTCTGCGCTCCGAGAACCAAACTGAAAACTGAAACTGGTCCAGAGGGTTCGTCCTCCGCGGAGGACCGAACGGCGCATGTAGCTAAAGACACAAAGACACTTTACAGAGCAGCTAAACTTCAGCTGCTGTTTTTATAAACACTGCAGGCGTCACCGGATCATTTCGACGACGCCGGAAGAATCTGACGCTAACATTTTTACTAAACTTTGCACTCGTGGTGTTTTGGTTAAGAAGAGATGACGTCACTTCCTGTGAAGGGTTGCTTCACTGATGAAGATGATGGTGGTGTCTGAAGGGCGGGGCACCCCTCAAGTTATTAACTAGACCCAGGTGGACCTCACTGGAAACTGTTTTCAGTTTCAGCAGAAACTTGTGGGACTTTTTCAAGACTCAAACTGGGAAGTCCCACAACGCCCGACAGCTGGGGGGGGGGGCGCTTCCTGCAGGCGCACCGGGTGATAGACGGGTCCTGCACCGGGTGATAGACGGGTCCTGCACCGGGTGATAGACGGGTCCCAGCTATCTGAACGAGTCTCTGACAGACCAGCTGTTCAGTTTCTCTTTTATAAGTTTGTGACGCTTCATTTCCAGCCGAGGCTTCAGGACTCGTTAGCTCGATGATGAATTAAAAACAGAAGAAGAGTTCATCGTCTGATTGGATCGTTGTAGGATTTAAGAACGAGGAACTGCGTTGAGCTCCACACAGAAGATGTTGAGGGTTCTCGTTTGAAGCTCCATGTAGAGGTGAGACGTTTCAGACGGCTGGACGTTTGAAGGAGTCCAGAGCCGAACTAGAACCCTCTCAGACCAGAAGGAGCGCCTGCTTCATCGACTCATTGGTTACAAACGGCGACACTCCTTCAGGAAGTCGTCGTCTCTTTGATTAAATCTGCAGATTAGACGAAGTGATGATTTATTTTACGTTGTTGGGTGTAATAACTTCTTCTGTTGGGGTGTTTGTTTTTCTCACTGATCGTTCGTGCCGAGTTTGTTCTGATGGACCCAACGTGAACGTTCGACGCATCGAGTTTTACTTTTGTTAAATTGAATGATGTAACGAGCAGTTGAAACCTTCAGGCCCCGGACGTTCAGCGATCAGGAGAAGTTGGGAAACGTCAGGTCGCTTCCTGTGTTCTACAGGAAGGGGCGGAGCCTAATCAGGTTAACGGGTCAGTGTTTGTAAAGCGTGTAAATATTACGTGGGTGATCTTTACAGTTTTCAGTTCAAACTGCTTCTTCTTGCTGTACATTCCTGATAACTGCACAAAACAATAAACACTTTGAATCAAGGCCTCTGTCTGCTTCGGGGGGTGGGTATTTTAAAGTAGTTAATGTAGTGGTCATGAAGTCATGAAAGGACTTCCAGGGGTTGAAGTAAATGATAAAATCTGCAGCAACATGGTGAACATGAGCTTGATGTCTCCAGATGACCAGTCTCTGTCCTCAGCTGTAGGACAGGAGACCGCTCCTGGAGCAGATCCCATCTAGACATCTGATCTGTTGCATGAGTCCATCATCTTTACACGCTTCTTCCTTTTTGGGTTGCTACTAATGTCCATATCCAGCAATCGTGTGAGGCAGGGGGACACCCTGGACATGTCTCCAGTCCATCACAGGGACACCTAGGGACAATTTGGAGTTACCATCAGTCTAACATGCATGTTTTTGGTCTGTGGGAGGAAACTGGAGTACCTGGAGAAAACCCACGCATCACGGAGAGAACATGCCAACTTCACCCAGAAAGACCCCCGGACCAGGATTTGAACCGGTGACCTTCTCACTGAGAGGCAGCAGCTGTTCCATCGTGCTGCCATAACATGAGTCAGATCTTTGAATTCTCCAGCACTTTTAATCTCATCCAGCCCTTGTTGCTGCTGCTGGAGGACATGTTTGTCCACTGGATTATCTGACAGGCAGGCCTCCAGGTTTTTATGGACCCCTGGTGATGTTCCTGCTCACATGACCCCCTCCTGATTTTCAGCACAACTCCGTGTCCGTCCACCTGCAAGAATGTTCTGATGCTCTGGTGTTGGGTTTGTACTGTGAGGGACACTGGTGGAGAACTGAACGTCTCTAAGACCAGAAAGATGGTGGCTCCTGCAACTTCAGGGGGAGGACAATTAACACGTTTAAATAAAGTAATTTCATTGAATTTGTAAAATGTTGTTTTCAATTGGGTTTTGACAAACACTTGTTTGACTCAATAAAACAAAACGACCTTGGTACCAGAAATGAAGGTCTGGAAAAATGTGAAATGTTTAAAATCCTCTTCCAGAGCTCAGACACCATGAGGCGCTTCATCACCTCAACGTTGTATCTCGTCACTGATATTTGAAGTGCTTCACCTGATCAGCATAATGTGTCTGTCTAAGAGCTTTGGGACAAACACCCGAACAGACTGTATTTTTCAGATTATAAGGCACATTAAACAAAATGTAAGTCAAACTTTATTCAGCTCATTCACAATAACTCGACATTGTTCAATTGTAACAACATAAAATCAGTTCACTTCAGGAAGCACAACCAGAATTAATAAATAGGCGCACCGGATTGTTCATAAGGCTCACTGTTGATTTGTGAGAAAATTAAAGGATTTTAAGTGCGTCTTATAGTTTGAGAAATACGGTATTCTTACGGCAAGTACAGATGGACATTTTGTCCAACTGAAAACTATAAGTTTGGAGGACATGCAACAAAGGAAGGCTGGGAGGCTTGTGGCGACATGGTCTGAAGGACATGGACATAGAACATGTAGATATGGACTTCACATGGCTGATTATTGTTGTTTAATCTGATTGTTGTAAGGGGCAGATATAATAAGATTTATTCTTCTTTCTGCTACCTTTCATTTTTTTACATTTTGTACACTATCATTTAATGAGATTGTCTTGTATTGTTTCTTTTGTAAAAAAAAAAATGAACAAATTTAATAAACAAACATATAGGCTGAAGGACATAGTCTCAAGGAAATAGACCAGGGGACATGCAGGAGACATGGGCTGGGGGTCATGCGGTATAGAGAGGCTGAAGGCTATGTGAGGGGTATAGACTGGGTGAGTTGAACAAAAGGACGTGAAGAAACTGTTGAGGACATGAGGCATGTTGGGGACATAGGCTGGGGAAGTTAAGGGACATGCAGGGAGCTAGGACGAGGTTGACAACATGTGGGAGACTGGTCTGAACTGGAGAACATTCATTGGACTCCAGTCAGAATGCCTGCAGTTCTGTTTTTGGTCAAATGAACTGAAGCAGACCTTTGGGTTTCGATTTATTTGCTTGGACTCCATCCGTCGTACAGGAAACAAAACCAACAGTGATCTAAGTCTTTGGAACGATCCCACCACCGGCTGCTTGTTGGGCCTAAACCGGACGAGAGACGCTTTGTTTTTAAACAGAAAACACTTTGGCGCACATCTCAAACACTGAAATATAGCTACATGTACTCGACCCATCACGCTGTTGTAGGGGTACAGGTACGGTCAGATTTACTGAACCGTACAGTCCACCAGATGTAAGAATGTATACAGAGTTACCTGTTACCAACTTACTTACCACTTACTTACTTATATCACGGGTTCTCTTCTTTTTCGGATTAAACTATAAATTTGTGCGACCAGATAAGATGTAAATGACATGAAACGTTATTATATTTGACCCATCAAGGAAATGCGGTCATTTATTTAAACAGATCATGAATAATAACATCATACATGTACATTGGATTGGTTCTGATCAGATTTTCCTATAAATTAAACGTCAGCAGATTAAATTGTGGACAACAGAATCAAGTAATGAGATGACATATTACTTATATCTGGAGGCCTTTTAGCTTAATGTTACTGGCAAGATGAGGAAGGAAAGGAGGAAGAAAAGGAAGTTTATCTGGGGAATAAGTTCAACCAGAACACAACATACCCTCCGGGTGACATCTGCTAGACCCAGGTCCGCTCGTAAACAATCACAACTCTTTACCTTGCAAAGACGTCGGTCCCAGCTCCAGTAAGAGATGGAAGCAGCCTTTAGACGTAAAGGTTCTTAGTCCAAGTTACGTCCGAGCTTGACTTCAGCGTGTTTACCATTCCAGCGTCTCGATGAGGTCTGCGTCAATCGGACCAAAATAAGGGTACAGGTACGGCCAGATTTACTGAATAAAATATTCCTTAAGGGGAAAATTCATTCAAAGTTTGGAGCTTTGAGCTCGGGTCGGACTTATAGCGATGAGCTTGCCATAAATCTTTAGCTGCTGACGTGGTCTTTGATTCAATGACCAGCGTTCATACAGCTTTAGGAGAAACATCACATCTCATCGTCTCCCGTAGAACTGAAAAGTTCGAGGAAGTTACAGCTTTTATAGAAAGGTTGACCTCAGTGACTTGCTTCTTCCCGATTGGTCATCAACCAAGAAGTAGGAGTGGTTTACCCGAGGTCAGAGAGTTTATTAGGAGTCAGTGGGAAGGTTAGTGACGGAGAAAGTGTTTAGAAGGGAGGATAATACAGACGCCAGGTTTATTATTAAAACTGATTTCTGTCTTAAACATTTCTAAACAAATACTGAAAGTTCAATTTGACATATCCTTGACTTGGACAGAGTCTTTGATTATCAAAATATTGAACAATAACAACGATCAATGCAATAAACACAAGGTTATTCTTTTGATATATTTGAACTAGAACAAATTGGAAAGTCCCTTGGTGATTTGTGTCTTTGATTCAAATTAATGGAATAAACGGTGTCCACTGTCTTCTTGAAGGTTCAGTGAAACAAGGTGTACCACTGAGAGTTTACAGAGACCAAGGTGTATTACTACACTGTGATCCCATCATCATCACTGTTTTACTGTAAAGACATTAACGTCCTACTGTAGAGACATCAGATGGACACAACGATGACGGCCAAAGAAAAAAACAAGTAAATTTACGGCAAACCACAGAGTTTATTAAAGTCCCCTTTGACTGCAGAGCTTCAGGGTGTCTCACAGGACTGGGACAGTTGGACAGACCAAGGGACATGTGTGAGACAACAGTTCCAGCTGTTTACAGCTGAGCGAGCCGTGTGCTCACGTTCACCAACAGCTGCTGGAAACTCCAGCTGCGTTCAGAGGTTGTAAAACTGCTAGAGGCCGTGTGCATCCTGTCGTACTGCCACTACTTTAAACATGAGTTTGTTGCACAACTTTTAAAATGTTCAAAAAGTCCAGCGTCAGGCCTGAGACACTTTGGAAGGAGGTGTCACAAAAAGGTGAGTCAGGTCATCTGGACAGATTCTTCTCAGTTGAAACGTTTCGTCTTCCATCTGAAAGACTTGAGTCTGAGCCCTGCCACACAGTCATAGATGGCACCTTTTTTTTCAAAGTGGATCAAACTGTGGACTCCCCGAAATTGACTTTTCTTGTGTAAAAGGGACCATCAGTGTAAAAACCAATCGTTAGAGGCCTGATGGCCGCTTGCTATTCGCCGAAACAGCCTGCCACTTGCTTCTGCCGAGGACAGACGCTCCCCCTCCCACGCCGTTTTGCTTTGCTGTTCTGTCTGTCTGTGAAACTGCTTCTGAGCCTCGATCTCTTGCAAATCTTCCAAACAAAAAACTATGGACTTATTTGGTCAGTTGGTCCCTCTACACAACTGATAACATTTCTTCAACAAGAAGACAGGCTGTAGACGAGCCGATTTGCCCTGTTGACATGCACACAGCTGGATATCTCATCGACTTGGAAGACTTGATGATGTGTCTATCTCTGCTGTCATCTGTGGATCTTAAAGCTCCACTGACATCATCTTTTAACTTTCCATAAAATGGCACAACATATATATATATTAAGATTGACCTCTGATCGTTTTTGCTAAAACAATGTTAAATTAATTAAAATTCCTCTCAAAAACAGTTTAAAATTAGCGCCTTTTTTTAACATGATAAATACGGTTTTTCCCGTCGCGCGATTATGACGTCACACACAGAATCGCCTCAACTGCGCACATTGTTTACAATGGAGAAGATACAAACGCGATCCGTCCAATTTAGCCATTTAAAACTTTATATTTTAGCGGTTTGTCTTCAGAGAAGCCAAAGTTATTTCCAGTAAACAGCAGGTTATAATTTTTTTTCAGCTCCTGCTGGTTTTTGGAGACTTTTCACTTCAGGAAGTGAGCAGCTCTGTGATGACTTACAGCAGCTGATAGTTGAGAGGCAGAAGGAATTCTACAACATGTAAATCGTTTCCACAGCACTGAAATGGTAATATATTAGTTAATGTTTCTAATAATTATTCAACATTAATTTATAGTTTAAAAAATTAGTCCCTTTTAAAATATCTGTTAAATATATTATTCTTTTATTTTATTTTGTTTGTGTTTTCAGGTTTCCAGGTCTCCAGTCCATCACCTGAGGCTCTTCCTGAACCACTAGTACAACCCAGACTTTCACATCACAGCAGGTAAGATTGCATCAACGAAAAGAATAGTACTCAACAATATTCTTTGATGTAAATCTGTTGATTTTCTGTGGTTCTGATGAGGGAAGTGACAAAGTGGATGCAGCATTCAGCCCATAATGGACCCAGATGTCCTCTGCGTCCAGACCTACAACACCTGGACATCCAGGAGCGTGGACGAGGAGGTGGTGGAGTCTGAAGAAGTGTACAAGCAGCAGGATGAGGAGAAACTAGTTCTTAATGACACAGCTAGCTGCTCAGTAAAATTGAATTTCTAGTAAAATTCTGATTTTGCAGATTTACAGCTGTAAAGTGTCATTTTTACAGAGCTGATGAAGTCAAACACCACTTGCTGATATTTTTTAAACTCAATTTTTTTTGATAATCTGTTCATATTAATGTTTCCCCAGAGGTTTTCATATATTTGATAATATGGGATGGTTTTATTTTAATAAAATGTTTTTTTTAACATTCACCAATTTTGTTTTTACTAAAGTACGAGCTGTGAGTTGTAGATGAACGAATGAAATTAAAACAGATACACAAATATTCTCACAAAGAATAACTCAACACTAACAGATAATATAGTGTACTACTGTAACTTTATTTACACATAACTACAGAAACACTTGGTTCATTGTTATCCTTTTTTTTCAAACAATATGTTCATTTGAACTGTCAGAAAAAATATTAAATTCATATTTTCATTGATTCATTTTCATCTCAATGCTCTGGCCAGTTGTAGTATTTCTGCATATTTTGATGTCTTGATGCACAAACGTAGCTTTCTGCAGCATCAGTCCTGGTGTTCTACAGATCATGAAGACGTCTCCATCTGTTCTTTAACAATATCAAGGTTTGTTCTCCTCCACCTGGGTCCACTCTTCAGGTGAAGACATTTCTGTGAATTGATGATAAAACACACAGACACACACAGTATATATTATATGTAGTAGACAATGGGTCAAACTAATG
>JBBPBX010010575.1:27864-57633 GCA_038048925.1 Garcialebias charrua
AGACTCCACCACCTCCTCGTGCACGCTCCTGGATGTCCAGGTGTTGTAGGTCTGGACGCAGGGGACATCTGGGTCCATTATGGGCTGAATGCTGCATCCACTTTGTCACTTCCCTCATCAGAACCACAGAAAATCAACAGATTTACATCAAAGAATATTGTTGAGTACTATTCTTTTTGTTGATGCAATCTTACCTGCTGTGATGTGAAAGTCTGGGTTGTACTAGTGGTTCAGGAAGAGCCTCAGGTGATGGACTGGAGACCTGGAAACCTGAAAACACAAACAAAATAAAATAAAAATAATATATTTAACAGATATTTTAAAAGGGACTAATTTTTTAAACTATAAATTAATGTTGAATAATTATTAGAAACATTAACTAATATATTACCATTTCAGTGCTGTGGAAACGATTTACATGTTGTAGAATTCCTTCTGCCTCTCAACTTGCAGCTGGTGTAAGTGATCACACACCTGCTCACTTCCTGAAGTGAAAAGTCTCCAAAAACCAGCAGGAGCTGAAAAAAAATTATAACCTGCTGTTTACTGGAAATAACTTTGGCTTCTCTGAAGACAAACCGCTAAAATATAAAGTTTTAAATGGCTAAATTGGACGGATCGCGTTTGTATCTTCTCCATTGTAAACAAGGTGCGCAGTTGAGGCGATTCTGTGTGTGACGTCATAATCGCGCGACGGGAAAAACCGTATTTATCATGTGAAAAAAAAGGCGCTAATTTTAAACTGTTTTTGAGAGGAATTTTAATTAATTTAACATTGTTTTAGCAAAAACGATCAGAGGTCAATCTTAATATATATATATATATATATAGGTTGTGCCATTTTATGGAAAGTTAAAAGATGATGTCAGTGGAGCTTTAAGGACGCATATTCAATTGAATTTACGATAACTGGTTCCTGCTTTTTGGATTCAGCTGGTGCTGGTTTTATCTACAATCAAGGAAGTCGTCGGCAGCAAATTGGGACCCGATCATGCTGCTTGCCTTTGTGATGGCTTGGTTCTTGCCTGTGTACCCAGACTCAGTTGCCTTGGGCAGAATGGATCAGATCTCGGGGATTTTTACTCAGGTACGTTCCATCGGTGTGTGGCCACATCATTTGGACATTTCAGAACCATTTTTGGACCAACACAGACTCAAGGTAGATGTCATTATGTTCTGCCTGTACCCAAAACAACTGTGTGTTTATCTGAATCTGGCTCCCCCAGCTGACGAAGGCCACCTTATCTGAATACGCCTGGAGGACATGTAATCTGACGCTCACCCCTGCCCATCGGGGAACTCCACCGTCAACCAGAGTGAACCAGCTGAATAAACATTCTGTCATCATTTCAGGACTCTTGGATTCTCTTTAGCGTTGGCCTTGTCCATTCCCCGACATCCTCGAGAATGTTTACGGATCTCATCGGAGGGAGCTGTCTGATTATTCCATCATTATCAGAACTCTTACAGTGCCCTCGAGAGCTTCTATGGACATTGCTCATTGTCACACTGAGGGTCCTCCTATTGCACGTGAAGAGCTTCATGTTTCAGATGAAAGACGAAACGTTTGATCCAAGAAGAATCCGTCCAGACGACTTGACGTTAACGTTTCGTGATTTACTTACCTGGATGATTGAGCTTACATCTGGACATGCAAGCAACATCTGGCCCCGCCCAAACCCGTATCGTTTTTTCCGAGCCCGACCAGAAACCAACGGATTAACAATAACTACAGGCCCGAACCCAAAAAAACACTTTTTTAAATTAAGCTTTTACTGCTTTTGTAAACAAATCAGTTTGACGTGATGCTTTTAAAAACATTTTTCAAATAAAGGAAGATGTCAGATTTACTGTTTCACCAAATGGATATTAACAACAACAAAAAAACAGCCGAAAAAAAATCACCTCTAAAGATCGGTTCTTATACGATGAACAAAAATACTTTTAGAGCTAAATCATTTGGAAAAATAAAGAACAAGGATATTTTAATTGGACACACTGCTCGCTTCGGCTGTTGTAGCTGCTGCAACTTCTCGCTTCGGCTATTATAGCTGCTGCAACTTCCTTCACCGCAGGTGTGGAGACGCGCGTGGCCGGTGATCAGCTGATCCATCTGAACTGGACATTTTTTAGCTCTTTCAAGTGGCCGGTGGGACCTGCGTCCTCCTCTACAAGTAGCTGAACACACTTTGATGCCGTGCGTTCTTCTTTAGTTTTATTTGGGCTGAGTGATTCGTCCAGATCAAAGACCGACCCGGCCCTTGAGCACATTATTATGACTTGGGGCTCATGTCAGAAACGACAGCTCTGATACAAGCAGCTAGTTTTTATTTCAACAAATAATGAACAGGTTTGAACACCTGTTACTTCTTTTATTCTTTAGTTCTCTGGTTTTCTCGTCTTTAAAGCATATTTACAGTTTATTTTGTTATTTTGAATAACTTTGTAAACTCACTGTATTTTTTACTAAATGGACTTATGGATGTCCAGGCGTCTCGCGGATGTCCAGGTGTTTCATGGATGATGTCCAGGCGTATCGTGGATGATGTCCAGGCGTATCGTGGATGATGTCCAGGCGTATCGTGGATGATGTCCAGGCGTATCGTGGATGATGTCCAGGCGTATCGTGGATGATGTCCAGGCGTATCGTGGATGATGTCCAGGCGTATCGTGGATGATGTCCAGGCGTATCGTGGATGATGTCCAGGCGTATCGTGGATGATGTCCAGGCGTATCGTGGATGATGTCCAGGCGTATCGTGGATGATGTCCAGGCGTATCGTGGATGATGTCCAGGCGTCTCGTGGATGATGTCCAGGCGTATCGTGGATGATGTCCAGGCGTATCGTGGATGATGTCCAGGCGTCTCGTGGATGATGTCCAGGCGTATCGTGGATGATGTCCAGGCGTATCGTGGATGATGTCCAGGCGTATCGTGGATGATGTCCAGGCGTATCGTGGATGATGTCCAGGCGTATCGTGGATGATGTCCAGGCGTCTCGTGGATGATGTCCAGGCGTATCGTGGATGATGTCCAGGCGTCTCGTGGATGATGTCCAGGCGTCTCGTGGATGATGTCCAGGCGTCTCGTGGTGCTTGATGGTTCAAGGTGAGTCTTGGGCAGAGCTCACCAACACGTTGATCCACTGGTTCTGGCTGAAGACGTAAAGACCTTTTCTGTCCGTCCGCAGCACGGTCACATTGTCCCATCTCAGCCGCCGCATCTCTTTCTCCCCGTTTGCAACGAAAACCTGCCGAGTGGAAGAAGCAGTGTGATCCATGGAAAACATCTGGAGAACTTCTCAGGAGATCAGAGTTCAGAAACAAACAACTCCAATGTGGAAAATCTTGTCTTTACACGTGAAAACGTTCAGTTACATGGAAAACACGAGTTCTGTTCATGTTCCTGGTGCAACGTTAGAACATGTTAGAACATGTTAGAACATGTTCAACATGAACATGTTCTAACATGTTCTAACATGAACATGTTGAACATGGTCGTGCACGTTGCATACAAACAGTTAAATACTATGAGCAGGCGGACAGACAGATGGATAGAGGGACAAATGGACAGACAAATAAATGGACAGATGGATAGACATATAAATGGACAGACGTATAAATGGACAAGTGGACAGATGGACAGACGTATAAATGGACAGACATATAAATGGACAAGTGGACAGATGGACAGACATATAAATGGACAAGTGGACAGATGGACAGACGTATAAATGGACAGACATATAAATGGACAAGTGGACAGATGGACAGACATATAAATGGACAAGTGGACAGATGGACAGATGTATAAATGGACAGACATAAATGGACAGATGAACAGATGGACAGACATATAAATGGACAAGTGGACAGATGGACAGACGTATAAATGGACAGACATAAATGGACAGATGGACAGACGTATAAATGGACAGACATATAAATGGACAAGTGGACAGATGGACAGACATATAAATGGACAAGTGGACAGATGGACAGACGTATAAATGGACAAGTGGACAGATGGACAGACGTATAAATGGACAGACATATAAATGGACAGATGAACAGACGTATAAATGGACAGACATAAATGGACAGATGGACAGACATATAAATGGACAGACATATAAATGGACAAGTGGACAGATGGACAGACGTATAAATGGACAGACATATAAATGGACAAGTGGACAGATGGACAGACGTATAAATGGACAGACATATAAATGGACAAGTGGACAGATGGACAGACATAAATGGACAGACATAAATGGACAGGTGAACAGATGGACAGACGTATAAATGGACAAGTGGACAGATGGACAGACGTATAAATGGACAGACATAAATGGACAGGTGAACAGATGGGCAGACGTATAAATGGACAGACATATAAATGGACAGATGAACAGACATATAAATGGACAGGTGAACAGATGGACAGACGTATAAATGGACAGACATATAAATGGACAGATGAACAGACGTATAAATGGACAGACATAAATGGACAGGTGAACAGATGGACAGACATATAAATGGACAGATGAACAGACATATAAATGGACAGACATAAATGGACAGGTGAACAGATGGACAGACGTATAAATGGACAGATGGACAGACATATAAATGGACAGGTGAACAGACATATAAATGGACAGATGGACAGACATATAAATGGACAGGTGAACAGACATATAAATGGACAGATGAACAGACATATAAATGGACAGACATAAATGGACAGGTGAACAGATGGACAGACGTATAAATGGACAGGTGAACAGACATATAAATGGACAGATGAACAGACATATAAATGGACAGACATAAATGGACAGGTGAACAGATGGACAGACGTATAAATGGACAGATGGACAGACATATAAATGGACAGGTGAACAGACGTATAAATGGACAAGTGGACAGATGGACAGACATATAAATGGACAGACATAAATGGACAGGTGAACAGATGGGCAGACGTATAAATGGACAGACATATAAATGGACAGATGAACAGACGTATAAATGGACAGACATAAATGGACAGGTGAACAGATGGACAGACATATAAATGGACAGATGAACAGACATATAAATGGACAGATGAAAAGACATATAAATGGACAGACATAAATGGACAGGTGAACAGATGGACAGACATATAAATGGACAAGTGGACAGATGGACAGACGTATAAATGGACAGACATAAATGGACAGGTGAACAGACATATAAATGGACAGACATAAATGGACAGGTGAACAGATGGACAGACGTATAAATGGACAGATGGACAGACATATAAATGGACAGGTGAACAGACATATAAATGGACAGATGGACAGACATAAAAATGGACAAACATATAAATGGACAGATGAACAGACATAAATGGACAGATGGACAAACATAAATGGACAGATGAACAGACATATAAATGGACAGACATATAAATGGACAAGTGAACAGATGGACAAACATATAAATGGACAGATGGACAAACATATAAATGGACAGATGGACAGACGTATAAATGGACAGATGAACAAACGTATAAATGGACAGACATATAAATGGACGGGTGAACAGATGGACAGACATATAAATGGACAGATGGACAGACATATACATGGACAGATGGACAGACATATAAATGGACAGATGGACAGACATATACATGGACAGGTGGACAGACATATAAATGGACAGATGGACATACATACAAATGGACAGATAGACATACATACAAATGGACAGATGGACATACATACAAATGGACAGGTGGACAGACATATACATGGACAGGTGGACAGACATATACATGGACAGATGGACAGACATATAAATGGACAGATGGACAGACATATAAATGGACAGATGGACAGACATATAAATGGACAGATGGACAGACATATACATGGACAGATGGACAGACATATACATGGACAGATGGACAGACATATACATGGACAGATGGACAGACATATAAATGGACAGATGGACAGACATATAAATGGACAGATGGACAGACATATAAATGGACAGATGGACATACATACAAATGGACAGATGGACAGACATAAATGGACAGATGGACAGACATATACATGGACAGGTGGACAGACATATACATGGACAGATGGACAGACATATAAATGGACAGATGGACAGACATATAAATGGACAGATGGACAGACATATAAATGGACAGATGGACAGACATATACATGGACAGATGGACAGACATATACATGGACAGATGGACAGACATATACATGGACAGATGGACAGACATATACATGGACAGATGGACAGACATATAAATGGACAGATGGACATACATACAAATGGACAGATGGACAGACATATAAATGGACAGATGGACATACATACAAATGGACAGATGGACAGACATACATGGACAGATGGACAGACATAAATGGACAGATGGACAGAATGGACAGACATATAAATGGACAGATGGACAGACATACATGGACAGATGGACAGACATATACATGGACAGGTGGACATACATATACATGGACAGGTGGACAGACATATACATGGACAGATGGACAGACATATACATGGACAGGTGGACAGACATATACATGGACAGGTGGACAGACATATACATGGACAGATGGACAGACATATAAATGGACAGACATATAAATGGACAGATGGACAGACATATAAATGGACAGATGGACAGACATATACATGGACAGATGGACAGACATATACATGGACAGATGGACAGACATATACATGGACAGAATGGACAGACATATAAATGGACAGATGGACAGACATATAAATGGACAGATGGACAGACATATAAATGGACAGATGGACAGACATATACATGGACAGATGGACAGACATATACATGGACAGGTGGACAGACATATACATGGACAGATGGACAGACATATACATGGACAGATGGACAGACATATACATGGACAGGTGGACAGACATATACATGGACAGATGGACAGACATATACATGGACAGATGGACAGACATATACATGGACAGATGGACAGACATATACATGGACAGATGGACAGACATATACATGGACAGATGGACAGACATATACATGGACAGGTGGACAGACATATACATGGACAGGTGGACAGACATATACATGGACAGATGGACAGACATATACATGGACAGGTGGACAGACATATACATGGACAGATGGACAGACATATAAATGGACAGATGGACAGACATATAAATGGACAGATGGACAGACATATAAATGGACAGATGGACAGACATATACATGGACAGATGGACAGACATATACATGGACAGATGGACAGACATATACATGGACAGATGGACAGACATATAAATGGACAGATGGACATACATACAAATGGACAGATGGACAGACATATAAATGGACAGATGGACATACATACAAATGGACAGACATATACATGGACAGATGGACATACATACAAATGGACAGATGGACAGACATATAAATGGACAGATGGACATACATACAAATGGACAGATGGACAGACATAAATGGACAGATGGACAGACATATACATGGACAGGTGGACAGACATATACATGGACAGATGGACAGACATATAAATGGACAGATGGACAGACATATAAATGGACAGATGGACAGACATATAAATGGACAGATGGACAGACATATACATGGACAGATGGACAGACATATACATGGACAGATGGACAGACATATACATGGACAGATGGACAGACATATACATGGACAGATGGACAGACATATAAATGGACAGATGGACATACATACAAATGGACAGATGGACAGACATACATGGACAGATGGACAGACATAAATGGACAGATGGACAGACATAAATGGACAGATGGACAGACATATAAATGGACAGATGGACAGACATATAAATGGACAGATGGACAGACATATAAATGGACAGATGGACAGACATATAAATGGACAGATGGACAGACATACATGGACAGATGGACAGACATATACATGGACAGATGGACAGACATATACATGGACAGATGGACATACATATACATGGACAGATGGACAGACATATACATGGACAGGTGGACAGACATATACATGGACAGGTGGACAGACATATACATGGACAGATGGACAGACATATACATGGACAGGTGGACAGACATATACATGGACAGGTGGACAGACATATACATGGACAGATGGACAGACATATACATGGACAGATGGACAGACATATACATGGACAGGTGGACAGACATATACATGGACAGGTGGACAGACATATACATGGACAGATGGACAGACATATACATGGACAGATGGACAGACATATACATGGACAGATGGACAGACATATACATGGACAGGTGGACAGACATATACATGGACAGATGGACAGACATATACATGGACAGATGGACAGACATATACATGGACAGATGGACAGACATATACATGGACAGATGGACAGACATATACATGGACAGATGGACAGACATATACATGGACAGATGGACAGACATATACATGGACAGGTGGACAGACATATACATGGACAGATGGACAGACATATACATGGACAGATGGACAGACATATACATGGACAGATGGACAGACATATACATGGACAGATGGACAGACATATACATGGACAGATGGACAGACATATACATGGACAGGTGGACAGACATATACATGGACAGATGGACAGACATATACATGGACAGATGGACAGACATATACATGGACAGGTGGACAGACATATACATGGACAGATGGACAGACATATACATGGACAGATGGACAGACATATACATGGACAGATGGACAGACATATACATGGACAGATGGACAGACATATACATGGACAGGTGGACAGACATATACATGGACAGATGGACAGACATATACATGGACAGATGGACAGACATATACATGGACAGGTGGACAGACATATACATGGACAGATGGACAGACATATACATGGACAGGTGGACAGACATATACATGGACAGATGGACAGACATATACATGGACAGATGGACAGACATATACATGGACAGATGGACAGACATATACATGGACAGATGGACAGACATATACATGGACAGATGGACAGACATATACATGGACAGGTGGACAGACATATACATGGACAGGTGGACAGACATATACATGGACAGATGGACAGACATATACATGGACAGATGGACAGACATATACATGGACAGATGGACAGACATATACATGGACAGATGGACAGACATATACATGGACAGGTGGACAGACATATACATGGACAGATGGACAGACATATACATGGACAGGTGGACAGACATATACATGGACAGATGGACAGACATATACATGGACAGATGGACAGACATATACATGGACAGATGGACAGACATATACATGGACAGATGGACAGACATATACATGGACAGGTGGACAGACATATACATGGACAGATGGACAGATTAATGTTTTCAGTTAGTTCAGTTTCTGGTGGGACTCTCACCATCAGGACTTGGTCTAGTTGTGTCTGTGTGGTTGGATCCTGTGAACAGGGACATGGGTCTGATGGTCCTGGACCTCCTGCGTCTCCCTGCACTCCTGGAAGGACGTGGACTAGAACGAGACACATGGTCCAGTTACTCAGAGACATGTCCTGATGCGTCTTTAGCTGTTGCTCCTAAAGGAAAAGTAACTTTTGCTCCTGTTTTAAATTTAAACCAGCAGAGACGTTGTGACGGTAACAGGATTGAACCTTGGGTTGTTTTGATTTGTGTGTGTGTGTGTGGCGTTCTCAATCCTGCAGACGCTGCACTGATCCATCTGTCGGTCTCACAATCCACTCTTCCCTCACTAGTGAACAAAACCCGAGACCCCACTTGAGGTAGAACCTCACTCCCAACACAGAGAGGACAGTCCACCCTATTCTGGTGGCTGTAAGCAGGAAGGATCTCTTGTAGTGGTCTGTCCCACAGCAGATCTTCATTCAACACTTGCTCTTCTCAAGGGCGGACGTCTCCTCTCGGTCTCCGCTTTGCATTTGCTTTGTCTTGTCTGTGAAACTGTCTGAGAGCCTCTCTTCTACAAAATCTTCTGAATCATAACTATGGACTTCAATTTGGTCAGTTGGTCCCTCAACTCAACTGATAACATTTCTTCAACAAGAAGACAGGCTGTAGGCGAGACGATTTGCCCTGTTAGCATGCACACAGCTGGATATCTCATCGACTTGAAGACTTGATGATGTGTCTATCTCTGATGTCATCTGTGGATCTTAAGGACATATTTAATTGGATTTATGATAACTGGTTCCTGCTTTTTGGATTTGGCTGGTTCCTGGTCTATCAACACACAAGGAAGACGTCTGCGGCAAATCTGGACCTGGTCAGGCTGCCTGCCTTACATGATGCTTGGTTCATGTCTCGAGAACCCAGACTTTTGGTTGAATGGATTACATCTCTGGGATTTTCTCAGGCACGTTCCATTGGTGTGGTCATTTTAATTTGGACATTTCGGAAGCGCGTGGGCGACACAGACTGAAGGTAGATGTCATTAAAGTTCTGCCTGTTCCCAAAACAATCATGTTTATCTGACATTTGGCTCCCTGACTGGCCTTGACAGGCCATCTTATCTCAAACCTTCTGCTGAGGAATTCCATGGACTTTTCAGAGGAGCCCAGCTGAATAAACATTATGTCATCATTTCAGGACTCTGGATTTAACTCTGGCCATCCCCTGATGGAGTCCAACTCCCAACCTGAAAGGATCTAACTTAGTGCCAGAAATGTAAACCAAACTCTCGCACTGCTTGTATGGGAACTGAATGGTTTGTAGCAACGGGCACCCAATCCCATACTTATGGACTCACAGAGCATGGACATGGTTGATTACCTTCTCCGAGTCCACAAAACACATGTAGACTGCATGGACAAACTCCCGTTATCCCTCAAAAAGCCTAGGGAGGATAAAGAGCTGCATTGTTCCTCCTGAATCTGATGTTCAAGAATCAATCAGACTCACTTTTCCAGTACCCCTGAATAAACCTTACCAGGGAGGCTAAGGAGAGGTAGGCCCTTATCATTGGAGCACACCCTCTGGTAACACTTTTTGGTACATCTTGTGGACCTGAGGGGTCATCAGAGTCAAGTTGAACCTGGTGCACGCAACCTTTTTGTGTGTATGCACCGATGACACATGAGGCCCCAGGTCTTTTTTAATTTAATATAAACAAAACTTTATAAGTAAATGATAGCTTTTACAGCTCAATCATGTTCTAGTGGTCTTCTGCTGGTTGATGTGTTTATCAATACTTTTTTTAAATCACAAACCTTTTCCTGGTAGTCCAGTGGCTCCAGTCAGACCAGGCAGTCCTGCCAGACCAGGGTGTCCAATCTGCCCAGTGGGTCCACGAGATCCCTTCAGCCCCTGCACATAGTTCTTAACTATTAATAAATAATAATTCAGTTGTTATGAAGAACATTCTACTGATTTTCATGTCCCTGATGGTACCAGCTGGATCTAAACCGGTTCAGTTCCTCTTAAAAAACAAGCCAGGCGTGTAGAACATAGTGGTCTAAGACACCACTTCTATCCATTTATTTATTACGTTTCTGTCCCTAAAACAAACACATCTTAAAATACCATTCTTACTCATAAAAACACCTTTGGTGGAGAAGCTTTGCCAGGTTCCTGTTACACAGTCTAAACGGAGTTTGTTGGAAAGAGAAACTGCAACAGTTGCTGAGTCATACGCAGTGGTGGGATGTAACTAAGTGCAAATACTTTGTTACTGTACTTAAGTACATTTTTCATGTATCTGTACTTTACTTAAGTATAATTAAATGTGGGTACTTTTACTTTTACTCCACTACATTTTACATGAAGTATCTGTACTTTCTACTCACTACATTTCTATAATCCAGATGCAGGAAAAGAGCCACCTGCATCATGAAAGACCTCACTCACCCAGCACACTCACTCTTTGCCCCACTCCCCTCAGGACGGAGGTTGAGGAGCATCAAATGTAGAACCACTAGACTGAGGAACAGCTTCTACCCTGAGGCTGTTAGACTCATGAATAAATAAATAATAAGAATAATCACTGCAAAATATCACATCATGCTGATGCTGATCTGTTTTCTTGTTGCTGTGTTCATCTGTGACCATCTGCTCATACAGACTCATGTTCGTGCTGCTGTTTATAATGATGTTTTTCTACTACATTAGGGCTTAGTGTATTACTAGTTGATGTTTTTCTTAGTTAATTCTAGATGTTATTACTGTTTTTCTCTTGCATTTGTTGTTGGATGTAACTGGGACCCTGTGTACATAATCTCGTTTTCATCACATGTACCACATGCGGTGCAAATGACAATAAAGACTCTCTGACTCTGACTCTGATAATGTGTTGAGTTACAAGTTACATTCACGTTGCAGCTTTTTGATTTGTCATTAGTTTGAAAGTAACTGATGTCGAGAGAGTTGGTCCATTGAATCACTGCAAAGTGGACAGGTAACATTAGAACCGCTTTCAAGAAGAGCTGGACCAATGATAGATATTCTAGTATATATGTCATTGAGCTGGGAGCACCCACAGAACCACTAACACACTCAAAATGGATTCCACTGCGGAGAATCAGCCAGAAGATACACAACACCTATGGCCTTATTGAAAAGACTATTGCAATATTATTGAACGACTATTGAAATATTATTGACAGACTATTGAAATAGTATTGAAAGACTATTGAAATATTATTGACAGACTATTGAAATATTATTGACAGACTATTGAAATATTATTGACAGACTATTGAAATATTATTGAAAGACTATTGAAATATTATTGACAGACTATTGAAATATTATTGAAAGACTGTTCAGTACAGCAGGACAGATTCTCTCTCCCTAAAGAGCCAGACATGGACTCAAAAAACTTTGAAAACCAACTTCTTCTGAACTTTAACAAGAAATTCTTGCTGCAATATTAAAATGTGTCAGTTCATGATGTTAGGAGACAAGAGATGTCTCGACACTTGGGTCCAAGTTTTGAAAATGTTGTCAGGAAGTTAAAATATTGTTCACTACAGTATTGACCCATTACCAGGTTGACCAGACAGTATTTTAACTAGAGTTGATGACAAACTGGAGTTGAACTGATCAGATATTCCTTTGTTCTGTTTCATGTAAGCTACGCCCTTTAAAGACTTTTAAAGACAACTTTTACTTAAAAGTTTTTACTACAGTTAAAATGACACATTGGTTTTGTTTTGTGTTAAATAAAAACTTTCAAAGGTTTACCAGTAATCATTCCTCTTTCTTATTTTCCTTAATGACCTTTAACTCTGCGTGTCATCACAGAAATTCTGACGCACAGAATCACAAGTCCAAGTGTGAACTGTGTCACAGAGTAAACACAATAAAAACATGTATTATCTGAAGCATTGTTCATTAAAATGACTCAACACTATTAATGTATTACAGAAAATATACATACAGTAGGCGCACTTGATATTGTAGGCCATTGCATACATTCAACAAGTACTTTTACTTTAATACTTTAAGTATTTTTAAAAGCAAGTACTTATTTTACTTAAGTAAAAACATTAATATGGTACTTATACTTTTACTAGAGTCCATTTTTGTCTGTTTATTTGTATTTTTACTTAAGTACAGTGTTTGAGTACTTTCTCCACCACTGGTCATACGTTGCTTTATTCATCCCAGTGTTTCCCTACCGTTCTCTGGTTCATTGTCAACAGAACCGAGCGTCCCACCTACCACATCCCCCTCAGCAACTGCCGGCATTACTAACGCAATGCTCCAAGGAGCTCCGTCCTCTGAGGGGAGCTCAGAGAAGAGCTGCTGCTCCGCCACATCGAAAGGAATCATCTGGTGGTTCATCTGATTAGGATGCTTCCTGGACACCTCCATTTGGATGTTTTCAAGGCATGTCCCACTGTTAGGAGTGTTTGTGTATCTTCTTTGGTCTGGTTGAGGGTCCCCAGGAAGAGCTGGAGAGTGTCCTCAGGGAGAGGAACATCTGGGTTTCTCTCCTGCGACCTGACTACAACAGGCTGTAGAAGATGAAGATCCAGGTACATTTGGTGGATGAAACAGTTATTTGTGCTGCTCTTTACTGACACACATCACATTTCTGTCATTTCTGTCCTATTTGCTCACCGGTCACACATGTGTACTGCTTGCTGCACCTTAGTTCTCCTCAGAGATACACGTTGATTGTTTGCCCAGCGAGAAAAGCCAAACATCTAGGACCTAGGACATCTAGGAGCATCTAGCAACCCAGATTAATCAGGGTCTCAGAAAGCACAGGAGAGAGGGGTTGGGCAGTCAGTTTTCCCAGGAGACATCTTCTACTTCTAACCTTCAAACAAAGCTGCTCATACCACCAGTTCAAAGTAAGGAGGAACCCATGCAGCTAGGTCAGTCACAAGAGGAGCGAGAGCCCAGGTTCAGGAACAGGTTCTGTTTCTGTTGTGGAGGTGTCAGAAGTGCCTGAGGAAAAGAGGCCTTTACTGAGTCAATCACTTTCCATCAGAGCCTCCTCTCAGTCTGGACTTGTCCTTTAGTTGTTGCTTCCTTCTCACACTCATAGCTTCAGGGGTTTCAGTGAATCGGGGGCAGACACAGAGTTTATTGATGACAAACTTGTCCCTCAAGAGGATCTGCAGTAGTCTATCCTAATAGAACCCTCAAGAGATGTGTTTCCTTAGACGGTCACCTCTTGGAAAGGTTTGTAAAGACTACGCCTGTTCCTGTAACCACCATGAAATGTATTTTTACATCTTCACCCGAGCTACTTGTGATTCTTGATCTACCTTGGTTTAAGACACATAAGCCTGACTTTCCATGGCACACGAGAACTTTTAGATTCATACTGTATTCTACAACTCGCTTAACAAGTCCTTAAGCAAGTCCTCTCCATTTCATATCTCGATACTCATACTAGCATTATCCTGATTCGTCTCAAGTCCCCACTGTCCATTGTCCACCATCCTAAAGGAAGTTTTCCATAAACGGAAGGCAACTTCTTATACATAAGATTAAGAATATGGACACAAGTATATGTATACATATATGCATATAGATCTGGATGATCTTTTTTATACATAGACAGCATCTCATATTCACCAGATCAAACAGGTGGTTCTCAGACTCCTCGAGCTCAAAGCAGCTCTTTTTAACACCAACACAGCTGCCATCTGTCGGCAGCACCCATTAGCCAGAGCAGAGGATGTGACTATCCACCCTAAACCTACTTCTTTAAGTGGAGAACAGGAAGCTGGCAATCATCTTTGTTAGGTCATTCCTGACATTCATCATCAGCGCTATGGCAGACAGTTTACAACTATCAGGTACCCTCAGGATTTATCACATTTCACATACTTTCTATGTCTTCTAGATCAGTTCTGTCCCTCAACCTGAACCGGCTATCTAGCTGACATTGACAGGTCCTGGCTCAGGAGTCACAGTACATGTATTCAATATCCGGTTGGATGGGAAGGTTACAGATCTGAGAAGTGATTATAGATTCAGGTTTAGAACCACTGCGGCTCCATCCTGGAGGGTTGTCAGGAGCTAGCTCAGAGCTGTGGGACCAACGTAAAAGAGGTATGTGGCGTGAAAGTGAGTGCTGGAGTACTCAGACCAACTCCTACAGCTGTCTGTGATGAACAGTGCTGTTACGACGAGTGGAAGGGAAGCTGCGGCACCTTTTGGCCTGAATGTGTAACAGGTATTCAAGACTTTAGGAAATGTGTCAAATTATGATCAATGATTTGTCCAGACAATAAAAATGTGTATTCATCCTTAATTGGAGTTCAATTGTGCATCTAATCTAAAATAATAACATTAAAAACATTTTTAAATGATTTTGTAATGATGGAGGATAAAAAGCAACTTCTATAAGCTCACCGTGTTTCCTCTAGATCCTGGCTCTCCTCTTGGTCCCCGTTCCCCACTCAACCCTGCATCCCCTCTTAGACCCTGGTCACCCTGAAGAGCAGAGAAAAAAACATCTTAGACATTGATGATGATTGGTCCTCATCACTGAATGTCACGTGTTTTACCTTTTGTCCCAGCCTCCCAGGGATGCCTCGCTCCCCCTGTCCACACAGGCATATTGTGAGAGACAGTGACAGAAAAGGACAAAGGCAGAAAGAGAGAAGACTCCTCACCTTCTTTCCACGCTGCCCTTTGTGCCCTATAAGACCTTCATCACCCTGATGATCGATGGAAATTATAATAATAATAATCATTTTATTTAAAAGCGCCTTTCAGGACACCCAAGGACACTTAACAAACAAACACAGTTCAAACATCAGCAGTAACAAATTGAAATATAAAATACATAAAGAATATAAAATACATTTAGTAAAGTTAATGATAAGCTAGTCTAAAGAGATGTGTTTTCAGGGCAGTCTTGAACAGAGAAAGGGAGGTGGTGTTTCGAAGGTCTGGTGGTAGAGCGTTCCAGAGGTGAGGGGCAGAGCAGGTGAAGGCCCTGCTCCCCATGGTGGAGAGGCGGGCAGAGGGTACATGGAGATGTAGTGAAGAGGAGGATCTGAGAGAGCGTGATGGGATGGAGATTTGTAGGAGGTCAGATAGATAAGGAGGGGCAAGGTTGTGGATAGATTTGAACGTGAGAAGTAGAATTTTGAAGATGATGCGTGATTTAACCGGGAGCCAGTGGAGCTGCTGCAGGACAGGAGTGATGTGGTTATAGTAGGAGGAGCCAGTGGAGCTGCTGCAGGACAGGAGTGATGTGGTTATAGTAGGAGGAGCCAGTGGAGCTGCTGCAGGACAGGAGTGATGTGGTTATAGTAGGAGGAGCCAGTGGAGCTGCTGCAGGACAGGAGTGATGTGGTTATAGTAGGAGGAGCCAGTGGAGCTGCTGCAGGACAGGAGTGATGTGGTTATAGTAGGAGGTTTGAGTGATGACACGGGCAGCTGAGTTCTGGACCATCTGTAACTTGTGGAGAGATTTGTTGGGGAGGCCGTAGAGAAGGGAGTTGCAGTAATCGATACGGGAAGTCACAAGACTGTGCACCAGGATGGCTGTGGAGCGGGGTGTGAGAGAAGGACGGAGACGGTTAATATTACGGAGGTGGAAATAGGCAGACCGAGTAATATTGTTGATGTGTGAAGTGAAGGAGAGAGTGGTGTCGAGGATGACACCGAGACTCTTGACCTGAGGGGAGGGGGATAGCAGAGAGTTGTTAAGGGGGACGAGAAGATGTTCTGATTTTGAAATAGAGTTTTTGGTACCGACAAGAATGATTTCTGTTTTGTTGCTGTTTAGTTGAAGGAAATTGTTAGAAAACCAGTGATTTAGCTCATTGAGACAGTCGGTGAGGATGGAGGGTGGGTGGGTGGAGTTAGGTTTTGATGACAAGTAGAGCTGTGTGTCATCAGCATAACAGTGGAAATGGACGCCGTATTTGCGGAAGATGTGACCTAGAGGAAGGAGGTAAATGATGAAGAGTAGGGGTCAGAGGACAGAGCCTTGGGGGACACCCGTGGAGACGGGGGAGGACTGGGAACAGAAAGATTTAATCTGAATGAATTGAGTGCGGTTGGAGAGATGGGAGTTGAACCAGTCTAAAGGAGTACCTGAGATGCCAATGGAGGTTAGAAATTAAAACCAAACAGGATGAACAAACAGCAAAGAGAATCATCTAAAAGACAGAGAGGGACTCACCTTAAGCCCTTCACCTCCCTGACTGCCCTGAAAACACAAGACATGATGACAAAGATGATTCAGTAGTTGTTTTGTTAGGAACGATTGTCTTAACGCTGGACGACCATTTTTACAATACAGGTAGTCCCCGACTTACGAGCGAGTCCCGTCCCTAGGGGGCGCAACATGTGATGAAGACTACAATAATTTATGTTTTATTCTCAGGCAACATGTGATGAAGACTACAATAATTTATGTTTTATTCTCAGGCAACATGTGATGAAGACTACAATAATTTATGTTTTATTCTCAGGCAACATGTGATGAAGACTACAATAATTTATGTTTTATTCTCAGGCAACATGTGATGAAGACTACAATAATTTATGTTTTATTCTCAGGCAACATGTGATGAAGACTACAATAATTTATGTTTTAATCTCAGGCAACATGTGATGAAGACTACAATAATTTATGTTTTAATCTCAGGCAACATGTGATGAAGACTACAATAATTTATGTTTTAATCTCAGGCAACATGTGATGAAGACTACAATAATTTATGTTTTAATCTCAGGCAACATGTGATGAAGACTACAATAATTTATGTTTTAATCTCAGCCAACACGTGATGAAGACTACAATAATTTATGTTTTAATCTCAGCCAACACGTGATGAAGACTACAATAATTTATGTTTTAATCTCAGCCAACACGTGATGAAGACTACAATAATTTATGTTTTAATCTCAGGCAACACGTGATGAAGACTACAATAATTTATGTTTTAATCTCAGCCAACACGTGATGAAGACTACAATAATTTATGTTTTAATCTCAGCCAACACGTGATGAAGACTACAATAATTTATGTTTTAATCTCAGCCAACACGTGATGAAGACTACAATAATTTATGTTTTAATCTCAGCCAACACGTGATGAAGACTACAATAATTTATGTTTTAATCTCAGGCAACATGTGATGAAGACTACAATAATTTATGTTTTAATCTCAGCCAACACGTGATGAAGACTACAATAATTTATGTTTTAATCTCAGCCAACACGTGATGAAGACTACAATAATTTATGTTTTAATCTCAGCCAACACGTGATGAAGACTACAATAATTTATGTTTTAATCTCAGCCAACACGTGATGAAGACTACAATAATTTATGTTTTAATCTCAGGCAACATGTGATGAAGACTACAATAATTTATGTTTTAATCTCAGGCAACATGTGATGAAGACTACAATAATTTATGTTTTAATCTCAGGCAACATGTGATGAAGACTACAATAATTTATGTTTTAATCTCAGGCAACATGTGATGAAGACTACAATAATTTATGTTTTAATCTCAGGCAACATGTGATGAAGACTACAATAATTTATGTTTTAATCTCAGGCAACACGTGATGAAGACTACAATAATTTATGTTTTAATCTCAGGCAACACGTGATGAAGACTACAATAATTTATGTTTTAATCTCAGGCAACACGTGATGAAGACTACAATAATTTTATGTTTTAATCTCAGCCAACACGTGATGAAGACTACAATAATTTTATGTTTTAATCTCAGGCAACATGTGATGAAGACTACAGCCCCTCAGGGATTCTCCACAGTCTTTAGTTCAGGTCATCTGTGATTGTGTGATGTCACAGTGAAGACAGGTGAACTGGGACGGACCTTCAACAGACCAGACGTTCCAGTTTCTCCGTACAGACCCCTCCAGCCTCTGACACCCTTCTGTCCCTGCGGACACATCAGAGAGGTCAAAGGTCAAATATTCCCAGGTAGATCAAAACACACACTTATGATGATGGGACAAATTATATTAGCAAGAAGAAGAGGACATGGAAGACTTTTAGGACATTTAATGTTAGGTTTAAGGTGAGATGATTAAATAAAAGTTTGAATGAATCAGACGTAGTCGGACAGTTTTCAACAGACATTGGACTTGTGTCCACGCGTGTCCTGTAAGACAGTGGACTTGTGTCCACGCGTGTCCTGTAAGACAGTGGACTTGTGTCCACACGTGTCCTGTAAGACAGTGGACTTGTGTCCACACGTGTGCTGTAAGACAGTGGACTTGTGTCCACACGTGTGCTGTAAGACAGTTGACTTGTGTCCACACGTGTCCTGTAAGACAGTGGACTTGTGTCCACACGTGTCCTGTAAGACAGTGGACTTGTGTCCACACGTGTCCTGTAAGACAGTGGACTTGTGTCCACACGTGTGCTGTAAGACAGTGGACTTGTGTCCACACGTGTCCTGTAAGACAGTGGACTTGTGTCCACACGTGTCCTGTAAGACAGTGGACTTGTGTCCACACGTGTCCTGTAAGACAGTGGACTTGTGTCCACACGTGTGCTGTAAGACAGTGGACTTGTGTCCACACGTGTCCTGTAAGACAGTGGACTTGTGTCCACACGTGTCCTGTAAGACAGTGGACTTGTGTCCACACGTGTCCTGTAAGACAGTGGACTTGTGTCCACACGTGTCCTGTAAGACAGTGGACTTGTGTCCACACGTGTCCTGTAAGACAGTGGACTTGTGTCCACACGTGTCCTGTAAGACAGTGGACTTGTGTCCACACGTGTCCTGTAAGACAGTGGACTTGTGTCCACGCGTGTCCTGTAAGACAGTGGACTTGTGTCCACACGTGTCCTGTAAGACAGTGGACTTGTGTCCACACGTGTCCTGTAAGACAGTGGACTTGTGTCCACACGTGTCCTGTAAGACAGTGGACTTGTGTCCACACGTGTCCTGTAAGACAGTGGACTTGTGTCCACACGTGTCCTGTAAGACAGTGGACTTGTGTCCACACGTGTCCTGTAAGACAGTGGACTTGTGTCCACACGTGTCCTGTAAGACAGTGGACTTGTGTCCACACGTGTCCTGTAAGACAGTGGACTTGTGTCCACACGTGTCCTGTAAGACAGTGGACTTGTGTCCACACGTGTCCTGTAAGACAGTGGACTTGTGTCCACACGTGTCCTGTAAGACAGTGGACTTGTGTCCACACGTGTCCTGTAAGACAGTGGACTTGTGTCCACACGTGTCCTGTAAGACAGTGGACTTGTGTCCACACGTGTCCTGTAAGACAGTGGACTTGTGTCCACACGTGTCCTGTAAGACAGTGGACTTGTGTCCACACGTGTCCTGTAAGACAGTGGACTTGTGTCCACACGTGTCCTGTAAGACAGTGGACTTGTGTCCACACGTGTCCTGTAAGACAGTGGACTTGTGTCCACACGTGTCCTGTAAGACAGTGGACTTGTGTCCACACGTGTCCTGTAAGACAGTGGACTTGTGTCCACACGTGTCCTGTAAGACAGTGGACTTGTGTCCACACGTGTCCTGTAAGACAGTGGACTTGTGTCCACACGTGTCCTGTAAGACAGTGGACTTGTGTCCACACGTGTCCTGTAAGACAGTGGACTTGTGTCCACACGTGTCCTGTAAGACAGTGGACTTGTGTCCACACGTGTCCTGTAAGACAGTGGACTTGTGTCCACACGTGTCCTGTAAGACAGTGGACTTGTGTCCACACGTGTCCTGTAAGACAGTGGACTTGTGTCCACACGTGTCCTGTAAGACAGTGGACTTGTGTCCACACGTGTCCTGTAAGACAGTGGACTTGTGTCCACACGTGTCCTGTAAGACAGTGGACTTGTGTCCACACGTGTCCTGTAAGACAGTGGACTTGTGTCCACACGTGTCCTGTAAGACAGTGGACTTGTGTCCACACGTGTCCTGTAAGACAGTGGACTTGTGTCCACACGTGTGCTGTAAGACAGTGGACTTGTGTCCACACGTGTGCTGTAAGACAGTGGACTTGTGTCCACACGTGTCCTGTAAGACAGTGGACTTGTGTCCACACGTGTGCTGTAAGACAGTGGACTTGTGTCCACACGTGTCCTGTAAGACAGTGGACTTGTGTCCACACGTGTGCTGTAAGACAGTGGACTTGTGTCCACACGTGACCTGTAAGACAGTGGACTTGTGTCCACACGTGTGCTGTAAGACAGTGGACTTGTGTCCACACGTGTCCTGTAAGACAGTGGACTTGTGTCCACACGTGTCCTGTAAGACAGTGGACTTGTGTCCACACGTGTCCTGTAAGACAGTGGACTTGTGTCCACACGTGTCCTGTAAGACAGTGGACTTGTGTCCACACGTGTCCTGTAAGACAGTGGACTTGTGTCCACACGTGTCCTGTAAGACAGTGGACTTGTGTCCACACGTGTCCTGTAAGACAGTGGACTTGTGTCCACACGTGTCCTGTAAGACAGTGGACTTGTGTCCACACGTGTCCTGTAAGACAGTGGACTTGTGTCCACACGTGTCCTGTAAGACAGTGGACTTGTGTCCACACGTGTCCTGTAAGACAGTGGACTTGTGTCCACACGTGTCCTGTAAGACAGTTGACTTGTGTCCACACGTGTCCTGTAAGACAGTGGACTTGTGTCCACACGTGTCCTGTAAGACAGTGGACTTGTGTCCACACGTGTCCTGTAAGACAGTGGACTTGTGTCCACACGTGTCCTGTAAGACAGTGGACTTGTGTCCACACGTGTCCTGTAAGACAGTGGACTTGTGTCCACACGTGTCCTGTAAGACAGTGGACTTGTGTCCACACGTGTGCTGTAAGACAGTTGACTTGTGTCCACACGTGTCCTGTAAGACAGTGGACTTGTGTCCACACGTGTCCTGTAAGACAGTGGACTTGTGTCCACACGTGTCCTGTAAGACAGTGGACTTGTGTCCACACGTGTCCTGTAAGACAGTGGACTTGTGTCCACACGTGTGCTGTAAGACAGTTGACTTGTGTCCACACGTGTCCTGTAAGACAGTGGACTTGTGTCCACACGTGTGCTGTAAGACAGTGGACTTGTGTCCACACGTGTGCTGTAAGACAGTTGACTTGTGTCCACACGTGTCCTGTAAGACAGTGGACTTGTGTCCACACGTGTGCTGTAAGACAGTGGACTTGTGTCCACACGTGTCCTGTAAGACAGTGGACTTGTGTCCACACGTGTCCTGTAAGACAGTGGACTTGTGTCCACACGTGTCCTGTAAGACAGTGGACTTGTGTCCACACGTGTCCTGTAAGACAGTGGACTTGTGTCCACACGTGTCCTGTAAGACAGTGGACTTGTGTCCACACGTGTCCTGTAAGACAGTGGACTTGTGTCCACACGTGTCCTGTAAGACAGTGGACTTGTGTCCACACGTGTCCTGTAAGACAGTGGACTTGTGTCCACGCGTGTCCTGTAAGACAGTGGACTTGTGTCCACACGTGTCCTGTAAGACAGTGGACTTGTGTCCACACGTGTCCTGTAAGACAGTGGACTTGTGTCCACACGTGTCCTGTAAGACAGTGGACTTGTGTCCACACGTGTCCTGTAAGACAGTGGACTTGTGTCCACACGTGTCCTGTAAGACAGTGGACTTGTGTCCACACGTGTCCTGTAAGACAGTGGACTTGTGTCCACACGTGTCCTGTAAGACAGTGGACTTGTGTCCACACGTGTCCTGTAAGACAGTGGACTTGTGTCCACACGTGTCCTGTAAGACAGTGGACTTGTGTCCACACGTGTCCTGTAAGACAGTGGACTTGTGTCCACGCGTGTCCTGTAAGACAGTGGACTTGTGTCCACACGTGTGCTGTAAGACAGTGGACTTGTGTCCACACGTGTGCTGTAAGACAGTGGACTTGTGTCCACACGTGTCCTGTAAGACAGTGGACTTGTGTCCACACGTGTCCTGTAAGACAGTGGACTTGTGTCCACACGTGTCCTGTAAGACAGTGGACTTGTGTCCACACGTGTCCTGTAAGACAGTGGACTTGTGTCCACACGTGTCCTGTAAGACAGTGGACTTGTGTCCACACGTGTGCTGTAAGACAGTGGACTTGTGTCCACACGTGTCCTGTAAGACAGTGGACTTGTGTCCACACGTGTCCTGTAAGACAGTGGACTTGTGTCCACACGTGTGCTGTAAGACAGTGGACTTGTGTCCACACGTGTCCTGTAAGACAGTGGACTTGTGTCCACACGTGTCCTGTAAGACAGTGGACTTGTGTCCACACGTGTCCTGTAAGACAGTGGACTTGTGTCCACACGTGTCCTGTAAGACAGTGGACTTGTGTCCACACGTGTGCTGTAAGACAGTGGACTTGTGTCCACACGTGTCCTGTAAGACAGTGGACTTGTGTCCACACGTGTCCTGTAAGACAGTGGACTTGTGTCCACACGTGTCCTGTAAGACAGTGGACTTGTGTCCACACGTGTCCTGTAAGACAGTGGACTTGTGTCCACACGTGTCCTGTAAGACAGTGGACTTGTGTCCACACGTGTGCTGTAAGACAGTGGACTTGTGTCCACACGTGTCCTGTAAGACAGTGGACTTGTGTCCACACGTGTCCTGTAAGACAGTGGACTTGTGTCCACACGTGTCCTGTAAGACAGTGGACTTGTGTCCACACGTGTCCTGTAAGACAGTGGACTTGTGTCCACACGTGTCCTGTAAGACAGTGGACTTGTGTCCACACGTGTCCTGTAAGACAGTGGACTTGTGTCCACACGTGTCCTGTAAGACAGTGGACTTGTGTCCACACGTGTGCTGTAAGACAGTGGACTTGTGTCCACACGTGTGCTGTAAGACAGTGGACTTGTGTCCACACGTGTCCTGTAAGACAGTGGACTTGTGTCCACACGTGTCCTGTAAGACAGTGGACTTGTGTCCACACGTGTGCTGTAAGACAGTGGACTTGTGTCCACACGTGTCCTGTAAGACAGTGGACTTGTGTCCACACGTGTGCTGTAAGACAGTGGACTTGTGTCCACACGTGTCCTGTAAGACAGTGGACTTGTGTCCACACGTGTCCTGTAAGACAGTGGACTTGTGTCCACACGTGTCCTGTAAGACAGTGGACTTGTGTCCACACGTGTCCTGTAAGACAGTGGACTTGTGTCCACACGTGTCCTGTAAGACAGTGGACTTGTGTCCACACGTGTCCTGTAAGACAGTGGACTTGTGTCCACGCGTGTCCTGTAAGACAGTGGACTTGTGTCCACACGTGTCCTGTAAGACAGTGGACTTGTGTCCACACGTGTCCTGTAAGACAGTGGACTTGTGTCCACACGTGTGCTGTAAGACAGTGGACTTGTGTCCACACGTGTCCTGTAAGACAGTGGACTTGTGTCCACACGTGTCCTGTAAGACAGTGGACTTGTGTCCACACGTGTCCTGTAAGACAGTGGACTTGTGTCCACACGTGTCCTGTAAGACAGTGGACTTGTGTCCACACGTGTCCTGTAAGACAGTGGACTTGTGTCCACACGTGTGCTGTAAGACAGTGGACTTGTGTCCACACGTGTCCTGTAAGACAGTGGACTTGTGTCCACACGTGTCCTGTAAGACAGTGGACTTGTGTCCACACGTGTCCTGTAAGACAGTGGACTTGTGTCCACACGTGTGCTGTAAGACAGTGGACTTGTGTCCACACGTGTCCTGTAAGACAGTGGACTTGTGTCCACACGTGTCCTGTAAGACAGTGGACTTGTGTCCACACGTGTCCTGTAAGACAGTGGACTTGTGTCCACACGTGTCCTGTAAGACAGTGGACTTGTGTCCACACGTGTGCTGTAAGACAGTGGACTTGTGTCCACACGTGTCCTGTAAGACAGTGGACTTGTGTCCACACGTGTCCTGTAAGACAGTGGACTTGTGTCCACACGTGTCCTGTAAGACAGTGGACTTGTGTCCACACGTGTCCTGTAAGACAGTGGACTTGTGTCCACACGTGTCCTGTAAGACAGTGGACTTGTGTCCACACGTGTGCTGTAAGACAGTGGACTTGTGTCCACACGTGTGCTGTAAGACAGTGGACTTGTGTCCACACGTGTCCTGTAAGACAGTGGACTTGTGTCCACACGTGTGCTGTAAGACAGTGGACTTGTGTCCACACGTGTCCTGTAAGACAGTGGACTTGTGTCCACACGTGTGCTGTAAGACAGTGGACTTGTGTCCACACGTGTCCTGTAAGACAGTGGACTTGTGTCCACACGTGTCCTGTAAGACAGTGGACTTGTGTCCACACGTGTGCTGTAAGACAGTGGACTTGTGTCCACACGTGTCCTGTAAGACAGTGGACTTGTGTCCACACGTGTCCTGTAAGACAGTGGACTTGTGTCCACACGTGTCCTGTAAGACAGTGGACTTGTGTCCACACGTGTCCTGTAAGACAGTGGACTTGTGTCCACACGTGTCCTGTAAGACAGTGGACTTGTGTCCACACGTGTCCTGTAAGACAGTGGACTTGTGTCCACACGTGTCCTGTAAGACAGTGGACTTGTGTCCACACGTGTCCTGTAAGACAGTGGACTTGTGTCCACACGTGTCCTGTAAGACAGTGGACTTGTGTCCACACGTGTCCTGTAAGACAGTGGACTTGTGTCCACACGTGTCCTGTAAGACAGTGGACTTGTGTCCACACGTGTCCTGTAAGACAGTGGACTTGTATCCACACATGTCCTGTAAGACAGTGGACTTGTGTCCACACATGTCCTGTAAGACAGTGGACTTGTGTCCACACGTGTCCTGTAAGACAGTGGACTTGTGTCCACACGTGTCCTGTAAGACAGTGGACTTGTGTCCACACGTGTCCTGTAAGACAGTGGACTTGTGTCCACACGTGTCCTGTAAGACAGTGGACTTGTGTCCACACGTGTCCTGTAAGACAGTGGACTTGTGTCCACACGTGTCCTGTAAGACAGTGGACTTGTGTCCACACGTGTCCTGTAAGACAGTGGACTTGTGTCCACACGTGTCCTGTAAGACAGTGGACTTGTGTCCACACGTGTGCTGTAAGACAGTGGACTTGTGTCCACACGTGTCCTGTAAGACAGTGGACTTGTGTCCACACGTGTCCTGTAAGACAGTGGACTTGTGTCCACACGTGTCCTGTAAGACAGTGGACTTGTGTCCACACGTGTCCTGTAAGACAGTGGACTTGTGTCCACACGTGTCCTGTAAGACAGTGGACTTGTGTCCACACGTGTGCTGTAAGACAGTGGACTTGTGTCCACACGTGTCCTGTAAGACAGTGGACTTGTGTCCACACGTGTCCTGTAAGACAGTGGACTTGTGTCCACACGTGTCCTGTAAGACAGTGGACTTGTGTCCACACGTGTCCTGTAAGACAGTGGACTTGTGTCCACACGTGTCCTGTAAGACAGTGGACTTGTGTCCACACGTGTCCTGTAAGACAGTGGACTTGTGTCCACACGTGTCCTGTAAGACAGTGGACTTGTGTCCACACGTGTCCTGTAAGACAGTGGACTTGTGTCCACACGTGTCCTGTAAGACAGTGGACTTGTGTCCACACGTGTCCTGTAAGACAGTGGACTTGTGTCCACACGTGTCCTGTAAGACAGTGGACTTGTGTCCACACGTGTCCTGTAAGACAGTGGACTTGTGTCCACACGTGTCCTGTAAGACAGTGGACTTGTGTCCACACGTGTGCTGTAAGACAGTGGACTTGTGTCCACACGTGTCCTGTAAGACAGTGGACTTGTGTCCACACGTGTCCTGTAAGACAGTGGACTTGTGTCCACACGTGTCCTGTAAGACAGTGGACTTGTGTCCACACGTGTCCTGTAAGACAGTGGACTTGTGTCCACACGTGTCCTGTAAGACAGTGGACTTGTGTCCACACGTGTCCTGTAAGACAGTGGACTTGTGTCCACACGTGTCCTGTAAGACAGTGGACTTGTGTCCACACGTGTGCTGTAAGACAGTGGACTTGTGTCCACACGTGTCCTGTAAGACAGTGGACTTGTGTCCACACGTGTCCTGTAAGACAGTGGACTTGTGTCCACACGTGTCCTGTAAGACAGTGGACTTGTGTCCACACGTGTCCTGTAAGACAGTGGACTTGTGTCCACACGTGTCCTGTAAGACAGTGGACTTGTGTCCACACGTGTCCTGTAAGACAGTGGACTTGTGTCCACACGTGTCCTGTAAGACAGTGGACTTGTGTCCACACGTGTCCTGTAAGACAGTGGACTTGTGTCCACACGTGTCCTGTAAGACAGTGGACTTGTGTCCACACGTGTCCTGTAAGACAGTGGACTTGTGTCCACACGTGTCCTGTAAGACAGTGGACTTGTGTCCACACGTGTCCTGTAAGACAGTGGACTTGTGTCCACACGTGTCCTGTAAGACAGTGGACTTGTGTCCACACGTGTCCTGTAAGACAGTGGACTTGTGTCCACACGTGTCCTGTAAGACAGTGGACTTGTGTCCACACGTGTCCTGTAAGACAGTGGACTTGTGTCCACACGTGTCCTGTAAGACAGTGGACTTGTGTCCACACGTGTCCTGTAAGACAGTGGACTTGTGTCCACACGTGTCCTGTAAGACAGTGGACTTGTGTCCACAGCGTGTCCTGTAAGACAGTGGACTTGTGTCCACACGTGTCCTGTAAGACAGTGGACTTGTGTCCACACGTGTCCTGTAAGACAGTGGACTTGTGTCCACACGTGTCCTGTAAGACAGTGGACTTGTGTCCACACGTGTCCTGTAAGACAGTGGACTTGTGTCCACACGTGTCCTGTAAGACAGTGGACTTGTGTCCACACGTGTCCTGTAAGACAGTGGACTTGTGTCCACACGTGTCCTGTAAGACAGTGGACTTGTGTCCACACGTGTGCTGTAAGACAGTTGACTTGTGTCCACACGTGTGCTGTAAGACAGTGGACTTGTGTCCACACGTGTCCTGTAAGACAGTGGACTTGTGTCCACACGTGTGCTGTAAGACAGTGGACTTGTGTCCACACGTGTCCTGTAAGACAGTGGACTTGTGTCCACACGTGTGCTGTAAGACAGTGGACTTGTGTCCACACGTGTGCTGTAAGACAGTGGACTTGTGTCCACACGTGTCCTGTAAGACAGTGGACTTGTGTCCACACGTGTGCTGTAAGACAGTGGACTTGTGTCCACACGTGTCCTGTAAGACAGTGGACTTGTGTCCACACGTGTCCTGTAAGACAGTGGACTTGTGTCCACACGTGTCCTGTAAGACAGTGGACTTGTGTCCACACGTGTCCTGTAAGACAGTGGACTTGTGTCCACACGTGTCCTGTAAGACAGTGGACTTGTGTCCACACGTGTCCTGTAAGACAGTGGACTTGTGTCCACACGTGTCCTGTAAGACAGTGGACTTGTGTCCACACGTGTCCTGTAAGACAGTGGACTTGTGTCCACACGTGTCCTGTAAGACAGTGGACTTGTGTCCACACGTGTCCTGTAAGACAGTGGACTTGTGTCCACACGTGTCCTGTAAGACAGTGGACTTGTGTCCACACGTGTCCTGTAAGACAGTGGACTTGTGTCCACACGTGTCCTGTAAGACAGTGGACTTGTGTCCACACGTGTCCTGTAAGACAGTGGACTTGTGTCCACACGTGTCCTGTAAGACAGTTGACTTGTGTCCACA
The DNA here is from genome assembly GCA_038048925.1 of Garcialebias charrua. Lineage (NCBI taxonomy): Eukaryota > Metazoa > Chordata > Actinopteri > Cyprinodontiformes > Rivulidae > Garcialebias > Garcialebias charrua. Next base: position 57,141 of record JBBPBX010010575.1, read on the forward strand.
CGTGTCCTGTAAGACAGTGGACTTGTGTCCACACGTGTCCTGTAAGACAGTGGACTTGTGTCCACACGTGTCCTGTAAGACAGTGGACTTGTGTCCACGCGTGTCCTGTAAGACAGTGGACTTGTGTCCACACGTGTCCTGTAAGACAGTGCACTTGTGTCCACACGTGTATGTCTGACAATAGTTCATGTCCACAGAAGGGCTTCGTACCTTCTGACCTGGACTTCCCAGGGCACCGTGTGGTCCTTGTTCCCCTTCAGAACCCATCCGACCCGGCGGGCCCTGAAACACACAGAACTTTTCTAAACCCGTGTTCTGCCTGAGGTTTCAACGCTGGTTCTTCAAGGTGACCCACCTCCGGTCCTCTGGGTCCTCTGCAGCCCTGCGGACACACATCAGACCATAAACCCACAAATAATAAATATACATTAAAATATAAAAAATAATATCTCTCACCTTTTCTCCTTTGGGTCCGGTGATGTGTTCTGTTACA